>PNEQ01038301.1:0-17570 GCA_003012365.1 Medauroidea extradentata | reverse complement strand
AACCTAACCCAACCTAACCTAACCCAACCTAACCTAACCCAACCTAACCTAACCCAACCTAACCTAACCCAACCTAAACTAACCCAACCTAACCTAACCCAACTTAAGCTTTCCCAACCTAATGTAACCTAGTATGCACTAACCAGCACAAACCTGCACTAAGGTGCACTAACCTGCACTAACTTGCACTAAGTTGCACTAGCATGCACTAAGTTGCACTAACATGCACTAAGTTGCACTAAGTTGCATTAACCTGCACTAAGTTGCACTAACCTGCACTAAGTTGCACTAACCTGCACTAAGTTGCACTAACCTGCACTAAGTTGCACTAACCTGCATTAAGTTGCACTAGCCTGCAGTAAGTTGCACTAATCTGCAGTAACTTTCACTAATGTGCAATAACTTTCACTAACCTGCAGTAACTTGCACTAATATGAGAAGAGTTTCACTAACTTCCACTAACATGCAATATATTGCCCTGGCCTGCACTAACTTTACCAGCCTAATATTTACCCCAGTAGATCGCACTAGCCTGCAATAGCTTGCAATAACTGCTATTAACCAGCTCTAGTACAGACTTGCATTGACATGCATAATTTAGACTTACATACAGATAGTTGGATTAACCTGCACTAATGTGACAAGCCTGCACAACCTTCATACGAGTGCACAAATTTCAGTTAGCCTGAACTATCATGCACTTGCCTGTAGTAACTTGCTCTAGCCTGCACTTACTTGCTCCAACCTGCACTAACTGGCCCTAGCATGCACTAACTTGCCCTAGCATGCACTGAATTGCCCTAGCATGCACTCACTTGCCCTAGCATGCACTGACTTGCCCTAGCATGCACTGACTTACCCTAGCATGCACTAATCTGCCCAAACCTATACTAATCAACCCAAGTCTGCATTAACTTGCCCTAGCCTCTACTAAGTTGCACCAGACTGCACTAAGTTGCACCAATTTGCACTATTTTACACCAGACTGTCCTTGCTAGCACTAACCAGCACACCCCCCTCATTAACTTGCACTGGTTCACAAGATCTTACACATACCCAGTCCAATTTGCTACTTAACCCAACCCAGCCTAACTCAAACGAACGTAACCTAACTTAACCCAACCTAACCTAACCCAAGTCAACCCAACCTAACCCAAGTCAACCTAACCCAACCTAACCTAACCTAACCCAACCTAAGCTTTCCCAACCTAATGTAACCTAGTATGCACTAACCTGAACTAAGCGGCACGAACTTGCACTTACTTGCACTAACCTACACTAAGTTGCACTAACACACACTAACCTGCATTAAGTTCTACTAACCTGCTTTAAGTTGCACTAACAACGACTAAGTTGCACAAACATGCACTAAGTTGCACTAACATGCACTAAGTTGCACTAACATGCACTAAGTTGCACTAACCTGCACTAAGTAGCACTAACCTGCACTAAGTTGCACTAACCTGCACTAAGTTGCACTATAATGCACTAAGTTGCACTACAATGCACTAAATTGCACTATAATGCACTAAGTTGCACTATCCTGCACTAAGTTGCTCTATCCTGTACTAAGTTGCACTATCCTGCACCTAGTTGCACTAACCCGCAGTAAGTTGCCCTAACCTGCAGTAAGTTGCACTAATCTGCAGTAATTTGCATTAACCTGCAGTTAATTGCACAAACCTGCCGTAACTTTCAATAACCTGCAATAACTTGCACTAATATGAGAAGAATTGCACTAACTTTTTACTAGCACGCAATATATTGCCCTGGCATGTACTAACTTGTACCAGTCTAATATTTTCCCCAGTAGATCGCACTAGCCTGCAGTAGCTTGCATTAACCGCTATTAACCAGCTCTAGTACAGATTTGCATTGACATGCATAATTTAGACTTGCATGCAGATAGTTGGATTAACCTGCACTAATGTGACAAGCCTGCACAACCTTGCATAAGAGTGCACAAATTTCAGTTAGCCTGAACTATCATGCACTTGCCTGTAGTAACTTGCTCTAGCCTGCACTTACTTGCTCCAACCTGCACTAACTGGCCCTAGCATGCACTAACTTGCCCTAGCATTCACTGACTTGCCCTAGCATGCACTAATCTACCAAAACCTGGACTAATCTTCCCAAGTCTGCATTAACATGCCGTAGCCTCTACTAAGTTGCACCAGACTGCACTAAGTTGCACCAATTTGCACTATGTTACACCAGACTGTCCTTGCTTGCACTAACCAGCACAACCCCATCATTAACTAGCACTGGTTCACACAAACTTACACATACCCAGTCCAATTTACTACTTAACCCAACCCAGCCTAACTCAAACGAACGTAACCTAACTTAACCCAAGTCAACCCAACCTAACCTAACACAACCTAACCCAACTTAACCTAATGCAACCTAACCCAACCTAACCCAACCCAACCTAACCTAACCCAACCTAACTTAACCTAACCTAACCTAGCCCAGCTTAACCCAACCTAAACTAACGAAACCTAACCTAACCCACCCTAACCTAACCCATCTTAACCCAACCTAAGTTAACGCAACCTAACCTAACCCACCCTAACCTAACCCAACATAACCTAACGCAACCTAACCTAATCCACCCTAACCTAACCCAACCTAACCCACCCTAACCTTACTTAACCCAACCTAACCTAACCAAACATAACCTAACTTAACCCAACCCAACCTAACACAACTCAACCCAACCTTACGTAACGCAAACTCACCTAACTCAACCTGACCCAGCCAGACCTAAACCCACCTAACTCAAACCAACCTACCCGGCCTAACTCAAACCAATCTAACCTAACCTACCCCAACCTAATCTAACCCAACTCAACCCAACCTAACGCAACCTAACCTAACCCAACCTAACCAAACCAAACCTAACTTAACCTAACCTAACCTAGCCCAAGTTAACCTATCCTAACCTAACGCCACCTAACCCAGGACTTCTCAATTAAATGTACCTTCGGTCCACTTGCTTCAATTTTATAACTACTAAAAATACTCGGGGGTCAAAAGTAAAAAATAAATAAATAAAATGCAGCCAATAATTATAGGCATTATACGGAATAATTTAATTGAACTTAATGTTAGTCTAACATAAATCATCGTCATACGCAGAGATAACATTGACCTAACTATAACTGTTAAGAAATAGCCTTTAAATTATTATAACAAAACATTTTCGCTGATTTCTGACATTTTGATGGCGGGCCAGTAAAAATCTCTCTGAGGACCACATTTGGCCCACGGGCTGGCTATTGAGAAGGCCTGACCTAACCTAACCCACCCTAACCTAACCCAACCTAACCTAACCTAACCCAACTTAACCCAACCTAACCTAACCCAACCAAATGTAACCTAACTTAACCCAAACCAACCTAACCGAACCCAACTTAACCTAACCTAACCTAACGCAACCTCACCTAACCCTATCTGACCCAGCCAGACCTAAACCAACCTAACCCAGCCTTACTCAAACCAACCTAACCTAACTTAACCCAACCCAACGTAACCTAACCGATCTCATCCCAACCTAACCTAACTTAACCCAACCCAACCTAACATAACCGATCTCAACCCAACCTAACCTAATGCAACCTAACCCAACCTAACCCAACCTAACCTAACCTAACCCAACCTAACCTAACCCAACCTAACCTAACCCAACCCAACCTAACCCAACCTAACATAACCCAACCTAACCTAACCCAACCTAACCTAACCCAACCTAACCTAACCTAACCCAACACCATTCTCAGAAAAAAAATATATTCAAAAATATTTTTAAGTTTCTTGAGCATTCAAAAAACTTAAACCAGGATGCCAGGCCGATGATCGGGCCGGGACCTCTCGAATGCAAGTCCAGTACTTTACCTCTGCGCAATCTCTCTCAGTTTTCTTTGTAAGTGTCAAGAACTCAAACCCGAGAGAAACACTGGATACTTTTATTTGCTGATCTGTGCGGTTAAGGTTTCAAAGGCTTTAAGTATCTTCGCCCGTGGATCGGGATCGAACTAACTATATACGTTCATATAGACCTACACGTATACTATGTAAATAGCAAGTTGCTTTCCGTTTACTAAGCTGTTTAAATGAACAGCTTTGCTTACTTTTTGAGTCGTTTACGTAATCTTCCAAATGCCTCCTCTGTACATTTGGTTTTCACCCCCATAGTAGTTTCGACCATCTCCTCCCCAGTACACTACGTTCTCGCCTACATTGTACACTTGTTCTCCCTCCCTTACACACTTGGTTCATGCCTCCTTTGTACACTTGGTTCTCACCTCCGTAGTAGTTTCGATTATCTCCTCTCTAGTACATTAGGTTCTCGCCTCACTTGTACACTTGGTTCTCCCATCCATAGTACACTAGGTTCTCGCCTACCTTACACACTTGGTTCTCACCTACCTTACACACTTGGTTCTCGCCTCCATAGTAGTTTCCATTATCTCCTCTATAGTACACTAAATTCTTGCCTTGTACACTTGGTTCTCAACTTTCTAGTACACTAGGTTCTCGCCTACCTTGTACACTTAGTTCTCACCTCCCTTGTACACTTGGTTCTTGCCTCCTTTGCACACTTGGTTCTCACCTCCATAGTAGTTTGGATTATCTCCTCTCTAGTACATTAGGTTCTCGCCTCACTTGTACACTTAGTTCTCACCTCCCTTGTTCACTCACAAGACATAAGTAATCACTACTCGGGTGTTTACAGCTATCAACAACTTACTCGCTATTTTGCGAGGGTCCGCTTCTGTAGGTCTACTGTCACTGATTTACGAACAACAAACAGAGGTGAAGGACAGCTATCTATCCACACTGTGATCTGTAAGCCACTCTTAGAAAAAAGCAATAAAAAAAAGAGCAAAAAAACATAGTACTTATAGGTAATTATAAATGGTAAATGTAAATGTTATGAAATAGTTTAGTAACGATTTAGTTTACATGCTTTTATCTACTTATTATCTCCAACACACTATATCTACTATGATTCTTCATAAAGTCTCCGGATTTTTTTCAATTATTAAGAATATAATTATTTCAATACATTGCACTGAAGGAGTGATGACATTTTACTTATTGTTCTGTCGTATATCAATATATTCACGTCAAAATTTCACATTTATCGCTCATATTATGATTATATCGCTAGCACATTATTTATAGAAGCACCTGTGAAGTATATTCTGTAAGTGGTCAGTTGCGTTATGATCAGCTGAACTCTGGGACCAACTTACTAAATATCTTTTTTTTTTTTAAATCACGTCTATGAGAAAAAATTACTATCATGTCTGTATGCGAATTTTCGTTAGTAAAATTGGATAAATAATTCGGGTTGGAAAGTAAATAATACATACAAGAATGTCAAGTCTTTACCCGTCTGAGGTTTCAAACTCAAAGAAACAATACTGAGAGACGGTTAAAATTACGCGAATTCTGTAGGCCGTAATCCTTAAAACCGAGTGTGTAATATTAAAAGTTTTATTCGCACATTATAATTGTGTATTTGAGATTGCAATTTTTTTGCGTAGTAGCTAATTATTTATGCACTTAAAATACGACAGACACATGAGTCAATTAAGAACATGCAACGATAAAAAAACGCTTTCCTGAATGACGACCGAAAAACTTGCGATCTATAAACTGGCGTTTCTGGCAGACGTAACTGGTACGACACTCCAGCTGAACAGCCCGCAGGCATAATTCATGGGCCTGTGACGATCGATGGGAAGGGCGGTAGTCGCAGAAACTAGGCGGCCCCCAGAGAGCGAACCGAATTATACATGAAGCACTTGATGGCCAGGCGCCTGCAGGGACTAGGATATGCTTGCCCGCTCTACACGACATTCTCAAGGGTCGCCTAACCCATGTCCAAACGTAATTGTACCGGACCAACATACGTTGCTGTAAAGCGCCTATAAGCGGATAATTTTAACTCCTAAACCACAGTGTTGGTATTGCGTATTTGTGTTTTCGTTATGCTGCAAAACTATTGCAACACATTGCACTCCCCCAGTAAGACAGGAGACTCGAGCACGATTTTCGTAGTACAGCTGCAAATATACTACGCGCAAGAAGTAAGCACAGCTGCTGAAATAACAAAATATATTTTCTTTCCTACAACCTTTCTTTCAGTGACAATGCCTGCTAATAAATGTACTCTCGTTGAAATATATATATTTTTAAAATTTAAATAAACTATAATTAGAACAAAACAGTTTTAATGTAGCTGCAGGCTATTCACAAAAAATTTTGATATCTGCGCAAGTAGAATCGCTCCCCGGATTTTCGCAAGTGGGAATCGTGCCGGACGATGCCGCTGGTAGGCGGGTTTTCTCGGGGATCTCCCCTTTTCCCCGCCCCATCATTCCGGTACTGCTCCATACTCACCTCATGTCACCCCTCACCAGCGCTAAAGACCTCGCTGTTAAGCGAACAAACCATTCGAAAAATTTCTCTATATCACAAAGTGGCCTAAAAAACTGCACATAGAGGCGAAGAGTCACGTGTTCAGTGGGAAATAGTAGGCCTTAGGGCCCATACTCATTGACGGTTTACCGCCGTGAGGTGCACCGGACAGCACAACCGAAACATACGTTCCTACATCCGGCATGTCGCTAGTCCAACCGCACGTCGCGGTTATAAAACCATCACTTTGCGCGGCCAGCTCGTCATTTCCATCACGGATGTGGAACAAGTGGCTGCCATTCTCTATATATGCATAACTGCAAGAAAAAATAAGAGAACAAGGAAATATTGGGTTCACCCTATGTTACAAACGCGTAATGAGAACGGCCATTTCGTAAAATGTTCTCAAGAGTTAAAAAAAAATATGAAGACAAGTTTTTTGGACGCGTAATTTCAGGTTTTCTGGGGAGGGGGGAGCATGATTTTTTTCGGTGACAGTGATCTCGTTGCATATTTTTATTAATTAAGCATGTATAAATTAGAAACTTTAATAATAAAACTTCAGATTTATATGCTTAAGTTAGCACTATTTAAATAACAAAGTACAAAAAATATATTTGATACACAAAAATTCTAAATCCAGGGGTGGGACATTTGTCCCCCCGCCACCCCCCTAAATGACACCCCTGACTCCGCGCTCTTTAAATCCCATAAAGACTGACGTTGAATTTCGAAAATGAATTTTTCCGTGAAACATTTTATGGCTACGATTTCAGCCTGTTGACTCGACAGCGGTTCGACGGAAACTAAACCGGACAGACTGCATACACCACCGGCCGGTTAACCGGAATGCGGGCCGTATCTCTAGTTACAACTGGAACTGTTGCTGGAGCATACGGTGCTAGCGCGTACGAAAAATGTGGTTTCGTACCTTTTACAGCTTATTCAGATCCGTCCGGTTAACCGTACGGTGTGTCGCACGACAGCGAACCGGATAGTGCGTATGGCCCATTAGTACCAGCACGTTCGCAAGTACAGTACACGCAAAGAAGCCGCAGGCAGGTGGAAGGAATCTTTTCAAATGGCAGGGGTTACAAAATATCGCTAAAACATCAGTTGAACTGCACAGATTTCTGGATTCAGGCTAGAAAAACTAGAAAGTAGTAATACTTCATGATCAAATATGTAAGGAGGCCGACATAATGTCTAACAGCGTAATTCCTAAATCACTTTTTAGGCATTACGCTAATAGGCGTTACGCCGTTAGACACTAAAACGTTAGGCTTTGCGCCGTTCGGCATTACGCCGGAGCTGATTCGTTTTAGACACGACGCCGTTAGGCATTACGCCGAAGTTGGTTCGTTTTAGGCACTACGCCGTTAGGCATTACCCCGGAGCTGATTCGTTTTAGGCACTACGCCGTTAGGCATTACCCCGGAGCTTATTCGTTTTAGGCACTACGCCGTTTGGCATTACACCGGAGCTTATTCGTTTTAGGCGCTACGCCGCTAGGCATTATCGCTGAGCTGGTTTGTTTTAGGCACTACGCCATTTGGCATTACACCGGATCTTATTCGTTTTAGGCGCTACGCAGTTAGGCATTACGCCGGAGCTGGTTCGTTATTAGCACTGCGCCATTAGGCATTACGCCGGAGCTGATTCGTTTTAGGCGCTACGCAGTTAGGCCGTTAGTTAGAGTGATGCACTTGCTTCTTGCGCCGGAATAAAAAGTTTGAAAATTTGTCGACATAGGTCGTTCCACATAAATATGTGGACAAATTATCTAATCAACAAGTTTGAAAAAACTTATTTCGTACTATTCATTTACAATTTTTGCATATTGGCTTTGAGAAACAAGGCAGCCTCGATTTATCAACACTGATTTACGTATCCCATCCTCTTAACAAATAGGTAGCAACAATTGTTACCTCATAGTTTAGCATACAAATACACAGTTCTGAAAATACATAACCTAATTCACCACTGTATCACAAAAAAAGCTGTAAAACCGAACGACACCCCAAGTCAGGTTGCATTGAACACTTGGCGACAACATCATTTTGTGCTGTGATGCGATGAAAAGATTTGTAAATTTTCGATACGTAATTGTATAGGGCAAATGCAACAGCCGGGTTGTGTTGGGTGGTTGGGGGGGATACAGCTTATTGATGCGTGTTCAACATGCCGTGGAGACCGACCAAGCGTACACGCGTATTTCCTCGGCTGTTATCGGGAAAATTCGGGTCGATTCACAAAGCAGGTAAGTCAAGGAAAATGACGCATGACGTTTTTTTACATCCTTTCTGTTAAAAAAAAAAATCATTTTGCTGGTTTGGATTCTGAGGATTCAGTTCTGCTTTACAGAGTCGCATTCCGAGCGTGGTTACTCGGTGGTAAAATATTGGATTAGTAGAGACATGCAAAATTCACGTTATCATTTGGCAGCAGTCTAAACTTCACTTTCCTATACATAGCAGAGCATAATCTGTGATTCAATTGGTCACGAACTTTTATGTTGTCATTTACGCGTGTTATGTCTTTGCAGATATTGGCCTCTCTACCGTGTAAGTATTCTCCGCGGCAAGTCACGACAATATCGGCCAGCGGGAGACGTCGAACGAGCCTAAAGTCACTTGGAGACTAGTCAGCTGTCAGAAAATAACGCCAATTTTGCATGTCTCTGTGGATTAATATTCGGGAGTACTCGGGGTCGGATTCCCAGCCCCGTACGGTCATCCATATTTCGATCTTCCATTGTTTTCCATGGTGATCCGAGTTCGATTCACGGCGGGATCGGTCCCCGGATTTTCGCATGTGGTAATCTCGCCGAACGATGCCGCTGGTCGGCGGGCTTTCTCGGGTTATCTGTCGTTTCCCCAGTCTCTTCATTCCGGTATTGCTCCATACTCACCTCATGTCACCTCCCCCAGCGCTGAATACCTCGATGTTAAGCGCGGACTAAAATCTATCACTCACTAACTCATTCCATTGTTTTCCGAAATCACTCCAGATGACTGCCGGGATGTTTAATAACAATGAGCCATGTACGATTCCTTCCCCTTTTCCTGCCTCTCCCCCAGGCTACTACCAGTGGCGGTTTGTGCTATTGGACTACAGCCCTCCCTGATTATTTGGGAATTACAGTAAATAATTCTAATTTTTACAGCTGGTTAATGATATATTTTGAACTACCTACTCGCCAAAACAATCAGTCAATCGCGAGTCTGAGGAGCGTGAGAAAGTTTTACTTGTGTACGCGTTTCCTGCATCGGGCGATCTGAACTAGGCAGGGCTGCGAGGTGAGCAGCTTGTCTGACCTTGATAGCGCATGCGCAGTGCGTGCCCCGGTCTGGCGAACTCATAAAGAAGGGTGGTGGGGATGTCTGATAATTGGCCCGCTTGTGGGCTGCTAGCAAACCAGCCCGGTTCGCGAGACCTACTCTCTACAATGCACTAACGACAGACGCAACTTGTCACTCACTCACTCGTCACGCGACACCACTGCAGTAAATTGTACTAAAATTTCATGACCTGTCCTACATACCGTGGCGCTTCCTACGAACTTTTCACATTTTGCGTGCGTGACTTAGT
This sequence comes from Medauroidea extradentata, assembly GCA_003012365.1. NCBI lineage: Eukaryota > Metazoa > Arthropoda > Insecta > Phasmatodea > Phasmatidae > Medauroidea > Medauroidea extradentata. The sequence goes on along the minus strand of PNEQ01038301.1, from coordinate 7,547 downwards.
TAATTAGTAAAAAAATTCTAATATCATAACTACATTTTCACTCAAAATACACCTGAAACACAATTTAAAAAAAAACTGGTCTAAAGTAGCACGTTTCTACATATATGACATTTTTAAACCTATTACAAGAATAGTGTATTTGTAATATTCTGCCATATAGGCTAATCGCTTCAAATTGTAACAGTTTTCTCGAGGCGGAATGATAAGTTTTATACGTTGCTCCTTCACGCCGATGCGTTAGAGTAAACAATTTTGTACCTCACTATTTCACGCGAATTATAACGTACTTCATACCAAATAATAAATTAATATCAACTTAAAAATACACAGTGAAATAGAAGTGACATTCTTATTCATTTGTAAAGAACATATTTTATAGCCGAGCACTTCACCGAACCATATAGCAGAGAAGTAAAATAAACTCATAGACGAAAATTTCAAAACTGGATTTTCTGTCCGGCCACCACCGTAACCATTTATCAAATACAAAGGTTTTTTTTTTTTTTTTTTACTGTGCGTCCTTTTTAGATACCTTCAAAATTTGTCTTATGATTCCGCAGTAGACGAGACAGAAAGCCATAAACAAATGTACCCTCCCTATACGCGAATATTTCGTAATACGAGGAATTACCATTAGAATTTACCATTCTATATCTATTGTTTCACTGAATTTATTGAGATATTTAAGCGGTTTTTAATATTTAAGGTCTTACGAATTATTTCTTTTAGTTCTTTATATTTTAATTATGTATAGTTACCTTTTTTATATTTATAAAAGTCGTTGTTTGAAGTCTCTAACCTCCCTCCTTGCGTACGGTCCTTACCCTATATAGGCCGTTCACTATAACGTGAGTACTGTATAACAAGTTATTGCGAAATTTGTTCTAAGAAAAGAACGACGAATGAACTTCACGTACAAGTAACGTGTATCCATATTAGTTAAGTAACCATTTAGTTGAAACATGTTTTTTAGTTAATATTTTCAATTTCAAATACAGAGAGATGTAGTAAAGTTAAAAATGTAAAAAAAAAAAAAACTATAGTGCATTAAATTAACAGTGCAGTTTTGTTAAATGTGAAACATTGTGATTTGTGAACCTTTAAAACAACTGAGCTATGATATGCCAATCCAATGTCTCGACAGCCCACTCTGATGTGATTTTGACTTGGTGTAACTTTCCACGCAGCTACCCTTGTTTTTCTCCGCTTACTTGCTACTTCAAGTGCTCAACACAGTAATCCAAAGGCATGTTACATTTGTTAAAATAATTTTTGTAGATTTCGATTTAAAAAAAAAATTATATCTTGAAATATTTCAAACCGTTTGAGAAAATGGAATAGCGGTTACTTGATTTCCTGCACTAGGGACTAGGAAGGCCCTTTAATAGAATTTTTATTTTGAAAAATATTAATAAATCTACCATGTGTATATTTAATGTTTAGACACGAGAACTGCTAAAATAGCACCATTTTGCATCATGAAATCCAAATTTTCCCGGAGGAGGACCCCGGACCCCCTTCCTTTAATGGGGGGATAAGTATTCCTCCTCGTATATGCAGCCCTACCTACGTTAAAATACACGTGCTGCGCGTGGCTACTACGTAGTAAAAATATTAGTATTTACAAGAAAAAGCTTCTAAGCTAATGTCTAAACATGCATCAGTCTAGACACTACAACAAGAATGTCGCAGGTCATTAAAGTGTTCTAAATGTTCCAAATACTTGTGGTGACTAGTGGGTAGCCTAAATTTTTATGTAAGAGGCCTGTTTGATGTGAAGCAAAATAACCTTAGATAACATGTCACATTTTCCAAAATATTTTATACTTTTACAAAACAATTTCTTGGAAATTGGCTACCAAAAAATTTGTTTTATACTTCAAGTAAAATGTACAAGAATTTAATTGTTAATGTGCAGTTATTTTTTTCTAAACATAGAAGCGTTTCCTACTAATGTTACAGTACGTTTGTAAACTTACCAAAATATTTCATTACATTTGGAATTTAGTTCCTAAAGATTTTTTGTAAAAGTACAAAACAATTTTGTGCAAATAAATAAATAAATCTTGGATGGGTAGGGTACCCGAGGGCCAGAATATCACACCTTTAGGCATCTGCTTACTCCGAAGGATGACGTGAAGTCAGGCCATACAATAGAGTGAGTAAAATTTTGGTCAGCGCTTAACATATAGGTCTTTAGCGTTTGTGAGGGGTGACAAGAGGTGAGTATGGAGCGGCGCCGGAATAATGAGAGCGGGGGAAACAGGAGATCCCCAAGAAAACCCGTCGACCATCGGGAATGTCCGTCACGATTCCCACGTGCGAAAATCCAGGGACCTGCCACGCCGGGAATCGAACCCGGATCGCTTTGGTAGGAGGCTCTATCTAGCCACTGCGCCGACCGTGGCGTACACCCAGCTACTACACTCTTCTTCTATCTCTTATGACTTAACTTCCGAAGAGACGTTAAGAACTATGCTGTAGGGCTTATACCTACGCAGTTTAAATGGTGAATTAATAATAACATTAATTAATTCTCAGTACACTAGTTTCAAAGCTATTTTAAAATGTAAAGCTTTCTGCCTACATAAAATGTCGTATAAAATATTAAGATAACATTATTCGCACACATTTTTTTTGTGACAGATGAATTTAAAAATTAAACTTAAGATAATCAGAAAAATAATTCGCTGAAATGTTTGTTATACTGAAGTATTCTTCCAGACTTTTTGTTTTAAAACAGTTGCCTTTAAAATTGATCCGTTGAGATACAATTAACTGTAACATAGAACTTAAGTCTACGATAAATTCTTTACGACACACACGACGCGGTAAGTGCGACACGAACAAAATACTCCGTCAGCCAATGAGTATCGAGGCTTCTTTTACGTCAGCACAACAAAAAATAACTAACGCGACGGAATTTTCGTTTCCATTTTATTCACGACGTGGATGCTACATAGCCGAAAATGGATTTTAAATTTGTACCCAACTGTAGGCAAAACTGGTAGTAAATGGGTTTCAATTATTTTGCAAAATAATTTTTTTTATAATAAGCGAATCATAACCTGCTCATGACAGTGATGCGTAACTGCGACTATTTTCATACGTGGAATGCCAGTGGGTACTTGACATATATTCAAAATAAACTAAGAATAGTAAAATAATGGAACACAAATGGACACCGTACATGAAGTTAGTATGTAAAAGGGGGGGGGGGTATTTATATGTAATAATGGTTTAGTATTTGTCACATGGCAGTTTAACTACTGCCCGCTATAACGAGAATATTTAGTGTCGTGTTGCGCCGTTCTCGCGTCGCATCTGTCACGCTATTTTGATTACGGAGTAAGATTTTTGGCTCCATGAAGGGAACCACGAGTGAGAGTGACCTACGACAAGAAGATTCCAGTTTCCCGAGTCTCGGACCAGCCCGCTACTTCTCTAGTCTCACGTATCATGTAACACGACTTTCATACCTACCCGAGCAATTTCCTCCATGGTTTGCGCATTCCATTACCTCACCACACGCGGCGAGTCGTTACACCAACATCCGGCGGTGCAGAGGTGTAATTTTCAGCGAACGAGAGATGCTTATCTAAAAGGCACCACCTACCACGAGCTTAAGGCCTTGTTACGGAGTTTTGCGTTGATTTCGAAAATATTTTTTTTATTGCTACCTAATATTCATATCAAAATTTCGCTGCATAATTTTGACACTTATATGTTATAATTTGTAGCTGAATTTTTTTTGTAGAATTATACTGAACGGTTTTTTAGATTTAATTACCCAAAGTACCACGTTTTACGTCGTGAAAATAAGCAAAAATGAAGGAAATAATTTTTTTGCTGGCGAATGGTACATTATTTAAAAAAACGCGTCCACAGTATTGTGCATCGTGTGATTGCGCATTGACTCAAATTTTTTCAAAACTTTTGGTTAAAAAATATTTGAGTTATTGGCACCAGTCTGAAAAAAACATGTTCTGCTGCCATGCAAATAGTGAAAACCAATGGAATTGCGTACGTGAAATAATTCATAGTGAAATAACATAATATGGGCTACGTAATAAAAACATTTGAAAAAATCCCGTGATCCGGTTTTGTATTTTTAAACAATTTTTAAATTTGCAGCTTTATTCTGTACTTTTGGGATTTTTTTTTAAATTCAAAATATTACGTTGTCGTTATTTTTTAATCTATTATTGCATAGCTCATTGAGTGTAAGTTCACAGTGAATTATTATTTTTAAGTAGGTCTGTTGGTTGTCACTATTTACATGGCAGCGTAACAAGCATATTTTGACTTTGCCGCACCGTTATGAGAAAACTATGAGAGCTAATATTGTTTCGCAAGAGTAAAATGTACTCGCAAGTATCGTCTACAAAACTAACACTATTTCACACAAATATAAAATTATGATTTTATCGCACTTGAACACCCTTAACGGGCCTCCGTAAATAGGTTGTGTTTGTGAGTGTGAGGCAGAAGCGGTAAGGTTGGCGTTGACCGATGTATGTAATGCATTATCGCCTCTACGTGCAAGCAACTCAGATGACGTGCAGTGCTTTACTATTATCCTTTTTCCTATGGGACTTTAAGCAGTGACCATATTATTTTATCTGTGACCAGCAAAGTTCAAAATCTAACGCTTGTTTCTATAGTTGTGTTTTTCCAATTCGGTTGTTATTTTCCCAGATGTGGCAGTCTGGAACAGCAGTTTCTGGCAATTTTGAAGAGTCCGAAAGATATATTTCTAATAAACGTGCTGAATTTTCAAAACTATAGCGGCACAGTTTGAAGTGTTAGTTCTTTCCGTATATATACTAATATAATGCACGTTATATAGTTTCGTAAAAAAAAAAAGAATAGCCGTAACTCGCTGCAACGCATTTGAAACAGAGGTAGGGAGTCCTCTTAAAATGCGTTTGCGGTGTGTTCGTAAGTAGTACGTTTCTTCACGAAACTGTTCCACATGCAATCATTGTACCAACATACAAAAAGAAAACAGACTTCGGACAAGGTAGGAATGATATTGTTAAGACACCATGCTCATTAAAATTGTGGTTTCCAAGCCCTCAAACATAGCTATCACGTCCTTTTCAGACTTACGTATTTAAAAATATACGAACCGAATGTATGTAAAACTCAGAACCGTGCACTGAACTTCGCTACAGACTTAAGGGGTCTCCCTACCTCCCCTTCAAATGCGTTGCAACGAGTTACTACTCTATTTTTGACGAAACTATAAAACGCACATACATTTATATACCTAAAAAGAACACACACTTTTAACTATGTCGCTATAGTTTTACAAATTCGGCACGTTTATTAGAATCATTATTTTCTGGCCCCTCAAAACGGCCAATTATGTTTTTTTCAGACTATCGTATCTGGGAAATTTACAATCGGATTCGAAATATATAACTATAAAAACAAGCGTCAGACTTTGAACTGCGTTGTCCATAAATACAATAATGTGGTCACCGCTTAAAGTCCCATACGAAAAAGGATAATAGTAAAACGCAGCCTATTAGGGAGGCCTATTAAGGGTGTTCCAGTGCGATAATGTCATAATCTTACATTTATATGAAATAACGTTAATTTTGTAGACGATACTTGTGAGTGCAGATTTCTCTTACAAAACAATTTTAGCTGGCGTAGTTTTCTCATAACGGTGCGTCAAAGTCAAAATTTGCATTTTCTGCTGCCATGCAAATATTGAAAACCAATTGACTTTCGTAAGTGAAATAATTCACAGTGAAATAACATACTATGGGCTACGTAATAAAACATTAAAAAATTCCACGAACTGATTTAGAATTTTTATAAAATTTCTGAATTTGAAACTTTTTTTCTGTACGTTTATGATTTTTTTTAAGTTGAAAATATTACGTTTTTTTTTTTTTTTTTTTTTTTTTTTTTTTTTTTTTTTTTTTTTTTTTTTTTTTTTTTTTTTTTTTTTTTTTTTTTTTTTTTTTTTTTTTTTTTTTTTTTTTTTTTTTTTTTTTTTTTTTTTTTTTTTTTTTTTTTTTTTTTTTTTTTTTTTTTTTTTTTTTTTTAGTTTTAGTGCATATATCATGGGATGTAAGTTCACAGTGAATAATTTTGTTTAAGTAGATTGATTGGTTTTCACTATTTGCATGGCAGCGAAACGAGTAAATTTTGACTTTGACACCCTGTTATGAGAAAACTATGAGAGCTAAAATTGTTTCGTGTCAGTAAAATGTACTCACAAGTATCGTCTACTAAACTAACAATATTTCATAAAAATATAAAATTATGATTTTATTGCACTTGAACATCCTAAAGGGCACTGCCTACGTCGGAGCCTTGGCGGAGAAGTTAGGGTTTTACATGTTAAACTATTTTCAACGGCACTCGGGTCACCTTTCGTGATATTCCTTCCGGACGAAAACCATTTTCTGCGCCGAGGAAAGGAGAATATTGCTACGTAAATAAAATTGCAGAAAATAAATTATGAATAGCCATTTTCGCGGGTTTTTTGTGTGCGTAAAAATACTTTTTTTGCCCATAATTTTCAGGGTATTTAAAAGAACTGCCTACACGATCCATAGCAATGTACGCGGCACTGAGACGAACAAAACAGTCAGTGGTGGCTTATATGTAACTTCAACCTTTACTGAGCCAGGTGGAAAATCATTTAACCTGTAAAACCCTATGCTTGCTCCGGCCGTGACTTCAAGGTACGCTGCGCCCTTAAATATATTACTTCAGCAGCCATGCTTGATAGTGTTTATAGCTTAGACATGTTTGCGAGGTTATATGATTAAATAAACTCAATGAATTTTCCAACTTCAACAAACTTTGAACTTGAAATGTACCATATTTAATTATTATCACATCTACGCTCAACATTCGTGACTTTTTAACTATCATATTGCTTCTAACTGAAAAGTTGATGTACGTGTAAAGTGGCTGTGATTATTTTACTCCTAAAATCTCATTTAATTTTTCGAGTGCAAAATTTCGGACCAAAAAGCAGCTATATTTGTTAGACAGATCGTTACTCCACAGCCAATAGGAGAGAAGCATCGAAGATATGTTGTTCGAAACTAAATACGGAACCAGTTTTCTTTGAACGAGAAGGGACTGCGATCTGAACTCGTTCATAGCTCGTGTAGCCGCTCAATGTAACTGAACACGTTTAAAAACAGTAGTTCTGTATCTAGTGTGACCGCGGTCCTTTGTATGTTATTTTATTTACACTTCTTTTCTTAAAATGCTTTTCACTTGCAGTACACACTGTTTAAATTCACTTTTGCGAAATATAAAAATATTATATCTTATTTGAGTGGTTATTACATTACAAGTCTATGGCTTGTTCTGCACTGAACTAAGCGCAATAGTTATAAACAAAACTGGAGTTGAGACTAAAACTGCAGAGTTGTAGTACTTCCATTCAATTAACAATTCAGTAAGCATAAACCAAGAGCAGAGTAGAATCACAAGGTAGCTTGTCCTAAATGTCCCGTAACATACTTAAAATAAAAAGATTGATTAGGTGTGTGTAGATCCAGAAGTTT
>PNEQ01038300.1:0-11264 GCA_003012365.1 Medauroidea extradentata | reverse complement strand
GCTATGCCCGATTAGAGATTTGATTGATTAAAAGTAAATTCTATGGGTATGGTTAGTTTCGTTTTTGGTATTATTTTATTATTATTGTCATGGTTCATGTTGGTAAAAAAATAATTGTGAGAAATCCGCAATGAATTTAAGTTACTATGAGGACCAAGGTTTTTGTCCAAATTACAGTTTTGGAAATTGTTTGAAACATTTGAGGAAACAATAATATCTTGGAATGTTCGTATACTAAAGGGGCGAGTTTGTTATCATTGATGTATTTGTGGTATGATTAATGTCTTTGTATATCAAGGGGCGTGATTATTAATTATAACTGAAGAAATTGTGTAATAACGTTGTACCTGAATTTAATTGTTTTATATGGGTCTTTTAAAAAAAAATTTTCCAAGATGCAAATATCTTGTGCCCACAATTAAATTATGAAACTTAAATAATATTTTTTTTATTTTTTTCTATGTTTGTGAAAACATCCCTCAAATTTTTGCACCTGTAACACTGTCTCCATCTTTTATTAATTGGACATCCATATTGGGTTTCAATTGTTTATCGTATGTTATTACTGTGCCTATATTAACAATTTGCGGAAAGTTACATTGTGGTTGAAAAAAAATAACCAGGGTTTCAAAAGTTCTTACTTGGCTGTAAAGAGCATTATAAATATATCGGGCCGGTCTGGGTACGTGTGGTGCATTGTCAAGACGCTGAAACAATGGTGGTGTTATTTTTCATCTGACCCAAAGCTTTCTTTGTGTGCTGAAGGCTTTACCAAATGTTGAAGTTTCGTAGTTTTGGCCTTTTTTTTAAGGGGGGGGGATGGGCACGCGGTAGTCACAGTTCGTATTTCTTGTAGGTGTGTATTTGTACATTAGTTTTACAATTTTTTGTTTTGTCTAAATTCTCTGCGCAAACCAAGATTGGTTTTGTTCCAGGGTGAAAATTATTTTTCCTAAATGTATCTATGTTGACATGCGAAATGGGTACGAGGTTAAGTTTCTCAATTTATATCAAAATATGGTTTTAAGTCGACTGCATAATTTTTCGTCTGTTATGGAAGTAATGCACACGATAATATTCCATGATTTTATATCTCATATTTATGTCATGTTAGTGAATGTGAGAGCATGCGCGAATTTTGTAATTTAAACTCGTACATAGTATTTTTGTTTAGAAATATAAGCTATCAAGTTTTGTACCTAAATGAAAATTTGAGGCACAAACATTTTGCTGGAAAGCATATATTATCTGCATGGCACATCACTCGAGCTTCTTTATATTTTGTATATAAAGTAGAGGATTGTGCAAAATTGTAATGGCTCGTTACTTTTACAGCTACGTGTGAATTTATTGTGGTGGTAATATCAAATGCAGTAGAGACTAATACACCAGATAGCTAGGGGCCGGAATATTTCGCGGATTAAATGACCTGCATGCTAGAATCCATTGTCCTGTGAATATTCAAGCCCCGTCTATCCATTCATTGTCCGCTGTTCCTCTGAGTTAGCAGCTAGTTGACTAATGGTCTGGGCTCGAGTATGCACAGGAAAGTTTATTATAACATGCGAGTCATTGAATCCGCGAATTTTCCCGGCCCCTACAGACAGTTCATGCTAATAGCAAAGAAGTGGGAGAAAATAACCTAGTGGATCGAATTACGTAGTGTTATTACTTTCCTGTGAACATACGTTTTCGCTTGTTTATATATTTGGCGTACTGCTTTGGTTTTAGTCATTTTCCGTTGTGGTAAAGAAAACTTGCTCTTCTTCGAAAAAAATGAGTTTTTTCTCCACATTTTTATGTTGGCAGCTTATATCTTAAACTAATATAAGAAATTTGCTGTTATCTGTTGGCTTGAGGTGGGAACACAATCAGTGTTCTTGCAGAATTGCACAAGCTGTCAGGTGTTGTTTTACAGTGTTTTTGATTATATCAACGCATAATGTGTGTAGTAGTTCGGAATTTTTTTCATTATTTTTCATACGCACCAGATCAAGGCAGTAATTACGCACAAGTCAGCACTGCCCAATACTTATAATAATAAAAAATTTATTTGTGGGGAGGGGGCTATAGAAGTAGAGTTTTGAAAGTTGTGAATTGTTTATACATGTTTTTAGTTGCAGGGAAATGTTCGTATTTAAAATAGTAGAGATAGGGTTTTAATAGCTTACAGAAAATTATAAACAATGCTCAGTTTATCCTGAACAGCCTATAACAGGCTTCCAATGTGCAGTCTCGAGATGGCCACTGGCACCCTTGATGCACACTAAATGAGATACTTCTCGGCTGCATTGATGAAAGAGAAGTACCTCGAGAAAGCTGACTGGCTTTCGGCAATGTCAGTCATCCAAGTTCCCCGCTTGTTTAAATTAATATTAGTGTCCTTCGAGAATCGATCCCACATCGCTGAGGTAGGGAACACGAGTTCTGACCGCACAGCCACGGAGAACGTGCCAAAAAACTATGGTTAAATACGCATGGCGAAGAAGCTGCCCTTGAGTTGAAGGACGGGCCCCAAGAAAATTACCGAGCGAGGTGGCACAACGGTAACACGTTGGACTCGCGTTCTGGAGGACCCGGGTTCGAGCCCCGATTCCGGCCATCCTGATTTCGGTTTTCCAAAGTCTCCCGAAATCACTCCAGGCGAATGCTGTGATGGTTCCTTAACAAAGGCCATGGGTGACTCCTCTCCCTGCTCTTGTCATTGTATCAAGACACAGTCTCTAATCACCTCGCTGTCGACGAGACGTAAAGCCCATTTACCTTACCCAAGCAAACTGTGCTGTGTTCGGGAGTTGGGAGATGGGCAAACTCAGCTGTTCTTCTACCCTGGGCACCTCAATCCCCAGTAGCTCCCTGACAAATTCGGGCGCAGCAGTGGATCATTTTGTCTGCCTGTCCGCGCCCCCCAGCGCTGCGCATTCTTCTCCCCGCCGAGGTCTGGCTCTGAAGACGGATCCTCTCCCTCCCATTCCCCATCATTTCTCAAGATGGCGGTGATTAACGGGTTATTGCGGCGCCCTTGATGTTTCCACCTGCTTCTGGCGCTTGACGTCCGTCCGGTCGTCTAGAGCCAGGCTACGTCGTCTGTCCAATATTGAGATAAGTTTTAATGACCTCAGGCTTACTTGGACGGGTATACGTAATAGATGGTTAAAGCGTCGTGGAGTTGTCAGATGTTGTCTCTGTTAACCTTCCCCGCATATACATCTGGGACGAATTACAATAGCGATAGTTAGAACAGTGATTGTTTGCTCGGAAGGATTTGGCTCCATATTTTTAAAAGTGAAGTGCTTTTGCGTTGCATTTGTGACTGGATCGCTGATTTCCTTATTACTTCTGAAAATTTAACCTGAATGAATGTAGGAGTAGGTCCCAACGGACAGTTGTATCGACACTGGTTAGGGCTTGGAATAAATTTTATTCTCCCGTTTGGCTATGGGAGATGCAAAGCAACGCTAGGAGCAGCACTGTCGCGCCTTGCAGACGGCCGGAATGGCGATAGAAGCGTATTTTTCATATGCGTGGCAATGGAAACGCGAGTTACAATTCATTTTTAAGGGCTCGTGTGGATAAATGCAGGCTTGAATTAATATATATATATATATATATATATATATATATATATATATATATATATATATATATATATATATATAAAACCAATATTGAACACAACGAACTATTTAATACAAAATATGTAATACATTGTTTAATATATCCCATATTATTCATAGCATATTATTCATGGAAGTGTGCATTAGAAGCGACGCTGAATAAAGCCGCATGGAGAGAGTGTAGCAGTAAACGATTTTGTTATGCGGAAAATACAATTTATAAGAAAAACATTTAATATAATCTTTTTGAAAAACTACAAAATTGATTAAAATTTGTGCGCACGAAAACTGTCCGTTGATAATGCATATAGGTTACATAATGCTTGAAGGTTAGTTCATGCTGTTGTTATAACATATATTAATATTATCGTTATTGCAAGTAGACTAATACTTTATATAAAAAAAGGGATATTATGAGCTTGTAATTTTAACGTTACTAGGTATTTACGATACGTTCTGCAAATGTAGATTTAAAAAATTGTTTTAAACATTTTTTGTAGGAAAAAATTTACTTTTTAAAAAATAAACATAAAACGGAAAATTATTTAAAAAAACACGCATGCTAAGTTTGTATTTTAACGCTTACAAATGCGTAGACACGTCTACGACTATATAGTTTCAACAATTTAGTATTCAGTAAATGGACGAGGTTAGGCTTAGCCTCGTTAGTTCTAAATAAACCAGTTATAATGATAGAAACGTTTTTACTACAATACATACAGAAATTGGAAAAGAAAATACAAATAGGTAATACAGAATTAGTTTGGAGAATACTGTTTATAATATATTATGAATACAATTAGATTGGCAGAAGTTGCGGTGTGTGAAATTGTTAACACTCGTAACGATATTTTTACATTGTTACCTATCGACAGTGCTCTTTATATACGTATAGAAACATATTTTTAATTAAACTCTTTTATTTTTTTGTAACGAAGAACAGTACTTTTGCCACCGAGTATGTATTTATAGACTTTAGATTGCTTCGCTACGCACTTGTACAATATAGCGTCTGCAGTCGGGTATCACCATTCCAAAGGCTCAGAAGTTCACCACCAGATGTCAGCCACTTTGCTTTGCATCTCCCATAATTGCGTTGTATGAACGCATGTTATCGCTAGCCAGAGAGTTTATTCTCTGGCTAGCCAACCTGCCGTGGAAGAGACCGATAAATACTGGCGAGCGAGAATCGATTTACAAGATGGCGATGGCAGTTGCGAAAATTCTGTGACTCGTATAAGTTAATACAAGTATAATACTTTGTGCAAAGTCATATTAATTCGAGAGATTATAGAATGAAACGATAACTGAGTGCGAGTGTATGGATTCTGTTAAAGAAAGAACACATTGAGTAGGCGATTCTGTGCTTCGAAAACGTGACCCTAACCGAGCATATTAATGTACAATATCTAAACTAATTATTACGAATGCGTGCTTTGTATATCCAATGTTACTTTTAAATTTGTTTTGCATCATTCAAAATTAAAATGGTATCGACTGCGACCGTGATTTTAGCCACTTTTGACTTTTGCAATTATAATACCTCGCGCCTAAAGTAATGTTTCGATAAGTTTTCGTAACCTCAAATTGTGTAGCTTCCTCGGGAATATACAAGGCTGTAGGAAGTGTGAAATTGTATATTTATAAGCTGCAGAGGAAAATTGTTGTAAAAATTATTGTTACAATAATGTTGTAGTTGTGTTATAAAAGTGTGGGGAATACAAAAAAATGTAATGTCAAGGTTTTATAAGTGGTAGATACTTTGTTCATTTTCATTGATTGGCGATATTCGTGAATAATTACGTGCTTTATTCACTGGAATCAGCATTTTTAGTGCATGTGAAATAGTTTTGTTTCACAGTTCTGTTTTTACGTAGTTTGTCACAAACGGAAAATAAAATAGGCCTACAAGTGGCTTTCGTCGTTCAGCGAGTCGTGAATCAAACCATGATACCGACATTATTTCTAAGCATTTCAGAGCTAACGTGTTTCGTGTCATTCGTACAAGAACTCTACAATAAATTTGACTGCCATTGCAAGTGTTAACTGTGGTAGCCTTCGTTTGATTTGTGTCGACAGCAAACATATGTGAAGAGATTTGTAAGTGAAACAGTCTCACGAAAGACTATAAACTTAAAAGTTAAGTCCTCCAATCTTATGAAATAAAGAAAATCCCAACAGAATATCTCTTAAATAAGCACACGATGAATTCAAACTCTAAATTTATATAATTTCGTCACATATTTTGATGATAATATTAATTTTAAGGTTAGTATACATGGTGCTTGTGTTGTAATAAGTTAAGTTAAATGTGCAATACAGACAGAGAGAACATGTTATGAAATTGCGTTATTATTTCACATCTCATTTGTAAATTTTTTAATATTACGTACGTACTTTGTAAACAATACGAAAAAAATAATATAAACATATCACACTTGCCAACATCATCTTAGTTTTCGGAATAAAAATACTAGATTTCTAGTAACTATATTGCCAACATATACACAAAAGCACCACCAAAACTCTTAACAACCTGGTAGCTAACAAGGGAATAAAAACAACTGATAAAACACAATTGGGCACTTAACAAGAGAATGAGCTAACACGGTGTTAGTTGAAAGTTGTTACAACTGGCCCTAATGAGCTTAGTCAAAGTAACTTACGAGCTGTTGCTTAGACAGCACAGGTCCAAAATAAATATATTATTTTCATGAACTACACTGACATGCAAAATGCGCATTTTTTTCGCTATAAATTTCTGTTTGTATGTAGCCTGCAATGAAAGGTATTTGAATAGAAACTTTCTCAAATATTTGTTTTAACTCCTCCTTTGGCGAAGTGAGGACAAGTTACCTGTATGTTATAAGTCAAGTTTTGTTAAGTACTTATCTAGCTACTTCGACATGCAAACATGTTTACAATGGCAAAACTAGATATTTATTCTGAGAAAAAATTAATAGAGCTTTAATGTTAGTTAAAATAATCGTTGGTTGATTTTTTTAAAACTGAAATCGTAACGAAAGTTGATAAAAAAATATTCAGCATGAGATCAGTCTCGCAATATGCCAGTCCCTATTTTGTTGATGATTTTTTAAATACAAATTCAGGCCATTCCTGCTGCCATCAAGGCTATCCGGGTTCAATTGACGGGTCGGTTTACGGATATGCGTATGTGGGAGTCGTGCCTTACGATGTCGCTGGTCGGCGGGTTTTCTCGGGGCTCTCCCGTTTTCCCACCTCTTCATTCCGGTGCTGTTCCATACTCGCCTCATGTCACCCCTGACCAGAGCTAAAGACCTCGTTGAGTGCTGACCAAAGTGTTGCTGTCGATGAGAAGTAAAGTCCACTCACTACCTTACCTTACGCGTTGTTACCGCGACTCATTTTCGTAGCATGATCAACTGAAATATAGTAACATGCCCTTTCTTCTTCTCTTCGTCACATAAATGTGTCTATTCGTGTGTTTTTTTTTCCTTTCAAACTATGCAGTGTTATATTTGTTACGACTACCTGACATTATAACATATTTAATAATAATTACATGAGAAGTTCAACGCTCGCGTTTGTAGTTTATCGTACTGGTTTCACAGATACATATAGCCACTTTGCACGTGTTCTGGCCAAGCTGTACGTTCGTCACTTTGATGGAACGGCGATAAGAGTTTTTGGGGAAGGGGAGGTAGAGTATTCCTCGTATTTTCTGGATCTTCACTTAATCCTGTTATGCAGTAATTGGAATAAAACATTGGTAACAAATCCATGTTAACTCGACGAAATGCTATCATAAAATGGAATTAAAACTGTGGTATGAAGTTTTTACACGATATATTTTTGTGTGATATGAAAAATAAGTATTTCGTGTTGCTTACGCGTTCAAGAGTGTTTGATTTGTGCGAAATTTTACTGTGAAAGTACGTACGCTCCACCCTTGCCATTGAGATGCCATCTTACAGAGGAACGACTTTTTTTTACCCTTCCCTTACATTTATACTGCCTCACTACTGAGAAATTATTATTTTTTTACTGGCGATGTTCATTTCTTTAAAAGTAATAATAACTTAATTTCGTTGAAGGGCACGAAATCCCATTGAAAATAATACCCTTCAAAGGTGGTGTGTGTGGAGAGACAAATGTATTCCGGTTTTTATGTGTCAACGAAATGGATGTGTATGTAGAATATGATAAGGCGTGTCCACTCAACAATAAAGAGTCTTGTTAGACAGATCCTTTTTTATATAAATACCAAACAGGTACTACTTTATGTGCCTGATACGGTAGTTATGTGGTTTGCTGTCTAGTTATTATAACTTCAGTGACTACAATCTGTAGCAGCACAGTGTTTCTGGACTTTCTGTCTTGAACCACTCCTGTTCCCGTCCCCTTCCTTCCCTGCCCAGCGGGTAAGTTGTCCTGTCGCATGGAATAACGTGCAATTACTCACGCATTTCCATCGCAAATTACGCGTGAAATTCGATGTGTAAATGTTGCATGAAATCGAGAGTGGGCAGTGTATAATTTATAGCTTGACATACATGGTCACTGTGTAATGTGAGCAGTCAGGAGGTGTCTCCATCTGCATGTTATGTACCGCACGTTTTTCGTTACCTATATAGCCACTCGCCCATGTATCAAATTGGCCGAATACTTGTAGAACAGAAGACATTACTATTTTTGTACTGACGTTGACAGAATTTTCATTGATTCAAGTGATTTTCAGCCATGAACAACTTGCATAATGAAAGTGATGATTTGATTTGGAGTTGATCGGTGTGTAGGTTATATACGTTTATAACGTACTGTGCAGAGAGTAGAGTCA
Organism: Medauroidea extradentata; assembly: GCA_003012365.1. NCBI lineage: Eukaryota > Metazoa > Arthropoda > Insecta > Phasmatodea > Phasmatidae > Medauroidea > Medauroidea extradentata. The sequence continues at coordinate 2,828 of PNEQ01038300.1, read as the reverse complement.
CTCTCTTTATTTCTTGTTGCTGTAATTCGTAAATTAGCTGACTAGGAAAGTGGTAAGGCACAAAAATGAGAAACCGTGCTAGCATTCGCCAGAAACTTGGGCAGGAAAAAGTTTTTCTTATGCAGGGGCTGGGGTTGAACCCGCGCTGTCACGAACGTGTTTGCCAAGTGGTCGTAACGCCAGGCTGGTTTAACACATTCGTACTCGAATGACGATTATGACACATGGTCACCCAGTTGGCGTTAAATTTTCAAGTTATGTTAAAATTTTTCCAGTGGTTTTTAAAAATAACAGAAAAGTTGATTAGCTGTTTGTTCGATGCGGAAAAAAATATATCAACTTCAACAAAGCTCTATCACTCTATAAAAAATATACGTTAGTAAACTTTACAATAAATTAGTTGAAATTGTAAAGAACAACTGCAGTAATTGTTTATTTTCGAACTATTTAGAGTTCAGTATACAATTATTATTTTAGCGTTAAACTATTTTGCAAAAAAAATATATGTATCCTATATATCAAATAAAAAACAAATTGTAAATAGTTTTAACGGAATTTACTGCCGTTTCTATTTTTCCAGCAAATTACACATTTTACAGTAATTAATATTTATTGTAGTGTTACAGTTTTTACATTAGTCCCCAAAAACGTTTATGGAGGTACAAAACATATTTTGCGTTGGGTGGGGTATCATAAATGATCCGCGTAAAACCAGGTGCTTTGAGTGTAATAAGCTCTTTCTTGATTTCTGTCTTAGCATTTGAGGGATATGGCCAAACGTAGGGTGTCTGGGATCTGTCTCTTGTTTTTGTTTCTCAGTTTATGCAGCTGTTCTTCGCCTTCTGTGGGAGCTATAGTCATAAACTGATGAATCTTATTTACAGGAGTAGGGCGAAGACATCCTTTAATAATACGCCCGGTCTCGTTCAGTGCTACAGCTACTTGTTTTGTATGGGTAGAGTTTCGCCAGACGAGAAACCTATACTCCGCGGTTGATAAACACCCAATTATCGCCCAATAAACGCGGAGTAGAACAGTTGCGGAACTCGTGTCCAAAAGGCCCATAGAACAACCCGAATGAGGAACGTCATGCAGGCTTTGAACTCCCTTATACGACTTGGAAAGTCAAGAATTACCTAAGGACGGTTGTATCTCGGTGTAAAGAAAATTTGCAGAAGTAGGGCGGCTACATTACGTTGTGAATGTGACGAACTACAAGATCCACCCTACTTGTTAATCTGCAGAAAGTTGGACAATTTGGTTACGACAAATAACAAGGCTGGACAATTTGGTTACAACATATTACAAGGCTGGAAACAAGGCTGGATTAAATTTGGAATTTGAACCGTTGAAAACCTTAGTGGACACAACTGTCATTACGACATGACATATTATAGTATTATTTAATATCTTGACTTGGTTATGTAAACAGAGTTTATTTTTTATATTGTAACTATAGTTTTAGTTAATAGTTTTATTGTTCCTTTTATATGAGGTCTTGGATAAGATTAAGAATGGTCAGGTGCGACTGGCTGGGCTGTGAGACGCACTGGTAAGTGGGTACTGCAAGTTACAGCTGTGCAAGACAAAGACACTGTAACCGCGTGCAGCTCAATATCGAAGGTGTTCCCTTGAGAAGTGTGGGCCGACTGCATGGCCTGTCTATGTTCCCTAGTACCGGGTAACATCGGCGGCCATTGCAACCGTTCCAGTGGAGGAATCTCGTGCCGTCGCTATTAGCGCCACGATCATGCGGAAAGGCAATTGTTTGTGATGTCTTCGAACGAGAGGAGGCTGCAAGGGAATGAGGGAGGATACTTCGTGGAAACTGCCGGCGACGCTTCGCCGAGCAAGTCCCCGCCCTGTCGCTTCGTGACCCCGCGAGCTTCTGATGGCCAGGCACAGCAACCTGAAATGCCAGAACGATTTTTTTACCCAGCAACTCAAATGTTATTGACTACTATGTTACGTTTAATCTCAATAAGTGTTGACAGTTATAAAGGCACTTACTTTTTGTGTTTATGTGTGGCTGAACGATGTTAGCCTGCAGATTGGCTTTCTTGTCAACCTAGAATGAGGGCGGTTGGGCGAGGTTCAGATCGTGCGATCAAAGACACTGAAGTTCACTTGGGTCTGCATACCAAGCTTATACCTCTAAAGAAAACAATATTAACTAAACACCGTTGTTTTTTTACTTCAGTCTGTAAAAAAGCGCGGCGAAAGTGTACGGGTTAAGGGCGTTCAAGTGGGGAAAAATTCATAATTTTATATTTGTATAAAATAGTGTTAGTTTTGTAGACATTACTTCAGAGAACATTAACATCTAACGGAAAAAAATTAGCTCATCTAGTTTTCCAGTAATGTCACTTCAAAGTCAAAATTTGCATATTTTTACTTCATACAAAACCTGAAAACCAGTAAATATAATGAAATGGAAAAAATATCATCAAAACTACACGTCACCGTCTACGGCTTGAAGCATATACAAACACATTATAAAATATTTCTGTGTTTAAAATAAATTTCTAATAGTACCAAAAAAAATTTTAATTTTGAAATTTTTTTATTTACCATAAACATTTTTTGTAACGGGTTTTAAATGCTACAGGCCATAGACAGTAACGCGTACTTTTGATATGATTTTTTTCATTTCTTTATGTTAACTAGTTTTCAAGTTTTGTATGAAGTAAAAATACGCAAATTTTGACTTTGAAGTGCCATTACGGGAAAACTAGATGAGCTAATTTTTTTCCGTTAGAGGTATATGTACTCTCAAGTAATGTGTACAAAACTAACACTATTTCATACAAATATAAAATTATGTTTTT
>PNEQ01038299.1:0-17569 GCA_003012365.1 Medauroidea extradentata | reverse complement strand
CACTATCAACGCGCTGAATTTGCCCCAGCTGTACACATGCTTCCAATCCTAGGATTGGACAGGCACTAGTCTTCAGAACTATAAAATTGAGGTTGTGTTTTGCTTCACCCACTTTACACTCAAGATTCACACTACCTACAGGCGTTAATCTGGTACCTCCATATGCTACAATAGTTGCACTGGTTCTGTTCATTTTCGTATCACCCCTGATGTTTTTGAAAACTTCTAATGGCAGTAACCACGAATATCAACACCTTGCATCCACTCCTTTCTCTGTATACTTTCTAGTGTACCAACTCTTATCTGATCACAGTAGAATGAGTCCGAAACATCACTATCATTAACATTTCCTGCCAATTCATGTACTTGTGATTGTTTTGGTTTTGAACACTGTTTGAAGAAGTGTCCTTTACGTTGACAGTTTAGGCATGTTTTGCCATATGCAGGGCACATTCCAAACTTATGTGACCTTCCACATTTCCCACAAGTCTTAAACTGCTGGTCATTACTGGTGTCCCGAGACTGGTTGAAATAACTACTTGGTGATCTATACTTAGGGTACTCACCCCCTTTTTCACTGTAGACTTTTGTCTGGGATTTTCGTCCTCCTGCAAGCACTGCATCCACTGTAACTGGTTTATCTTCTTTTTCTTGACCCTGAAGCCTTTTGCTGTACATTTTACTCTGTTCAGCTGTTCTGCAATCTCGGATGGCTTGTTCGAGTTTAAGATCATCAACTCATAGTAAGGCTTCCCGAAGTCTATTGTCTATAATTCCTATGACAATCCGATCTCTCAAAATGCTCTCTTCTTGGTCTTCATATCCACAGCTTTTAATTAATTTTCTGGCCTCGGTTAAAAAATGGTCAAAAGGCTCGCCTTCCTTCTGAATACACTGGTTGAACATATAACGTTCGTAAGTCTCATTTTGTTTCGGCGCGGCGTAATTATCGAAGGCTTGAATGAGCTTGTTGTAGTCATCCATGTCCGCATCACTTAGGCAAAAGGTGGTTGCCAGGTCTATGGCATCTTCACCGGCTACATTAAGCAGTGTCCTCGCCTTCATCCTCGATATTTTTTTCTTTTCTTCAGCAGTTGCATTAGCCTGAAGATCAGGATACTTGCCGCTGGCTCCAAGGAAAACTAGGAAGTGTCTCTTGAACCTAATCCAATTTTCGTGGACATTTCCTTCCAAGCTAAGCTTAGGCGGGAGGTTAAGTGATGAAAATCCTGTGTTGTCTCCCATTCTTACTATCACTCACAGACTACTGTTCGACCATCTATACGTATATATGTACACCGACGTCCCGTCTTTACACAAACACCAAACTGTGATCTTCAAGTAGACTACTGCTTCTGACGGCGCCGCAATTGAGCCCTGGTCCGCATCCTACCGACTGCGGCATGTTTCAGTGTGTTTATCAAATTTGTAATAAAGAGACACACACACTGTACGTATTTTAACTCTGTCTTTATTTGTACTACATTCACAATGACTGCTACAATCTAAGCCATCTTGGCCGCTCATCCCCTACTATCTACAGGTTGTCCAACTTCTAAGTTACATATTATTCCAACACATACCTTATTTACAGAATATTATTCGAAGCAACTAATAGCTGTAAAAGAAACTCTGCGAATAAAAATAGCATTAGAATACCCCATATCCGCAACTAAAATATTTTACAGCTATAAGTGTTTCTTCAGATAGGCCAAATAAAATAATGTTGTGCACATAGACAGGTTTATTAACATTTTTAAGGGCGCTCAGTATAGTATGTGAAACAGTGGGAATCATGTGTACCATTATTTATCATTATTGAGAGAATGAATGAAGTTAAAAGTATATCGTTTTCGGAAGTAGGTATCATAATGTCATATAATTGTCTGAGACATTTGATGTGCAAATCTTTTAACTTTTTTAAGAAAAAATCTCGAAAATAAGCCGTTTTAATGATTTAGTTAATTGTAATAGAGTATGCAGCATGAATAACACATAAAACCATGTCTCAGAATTGTATGTACCTTACCATGCTCTACAGTATGTTGCAATCTGAACATTTCTAGAATTATTATTATCCTGTAAAAACAGTAATCAAAATTAAATAATTTCAACTTTATACCCTATGAAAACAGGAAGTCTACTTGTAGAGATATGTTGCTTCTATCCCTAGTACCGTGAGTGAACGAGGAGCAGTTATGAGAGGCTAAGAAGTGGCAACTCACTTTACCAAAACTGACAGGTATTATCTGCAGGGCTCGATCTATCAGCTAGAGCCCGATTCTCACGAAAATGCCTTCAGTCTTGTGGTAAAGACGAGTGAGGTGTCATTTTATTCAGTTTTTGTGTAGATTACGAATATTCTAATCCGTAAAACAAAATTTCTATGTATTTTTACTTTTTCTTTAAAAACAATAGGGAAGCTACAGATTTAGATTTCCGGGTTAGCATATTCAAAATCTACACAAAATACTGAATAAAATGACACCTCACTCGTCTTTACCACAGCTGATACACTAAAGCTTGTTCCCTTTCCTCAATTGGTTCATTACAAGATTAAGTTTAGAACGATCTACAATTTGAAGATACTTCTATTGAAAATTGTGTATAGGTTATGTCATAAAAATATTCAAAACTGACCAGTATATATTCTTCAATATGCAAGTAAGAAAGCATTTTAGAATAAAATCATTACAATAATAGTTAGCATAAGAGCCCCTTACTCATGCAAATCCCAATTCCAGAAACCGAAAATACACCGCCGTCCTTGTAAATACATAAAACTGTTACTTTCGCAATTACAAATATCAAATTTTTCGTAACAGTCTTAATTCATTTTGGTAAGCACTTAGGACACGGCCCCAACCTTCCAGAACATGGCCTTAGTGTCAGTCAATTTGTATGTAGGTGCAATAGCGTCGTTTTCCTTGGTTTGTTTTATTTTATAATGTTTAGTTTCTAATTTGGGAACAAACAAAACTGCAATAAAAAAAACTATGTATATTTTCAAACATTACATGTGTTTTAATGAAATTACATTATTTTAAAAATGACCTTAAGTAAACAAAAGTGGTTCAAATGACAAGTATTAAGGTGCAATTAACAATTGTTGTAGATATCTGTGTGTGAGAACTGGCAACCTTGCAGAGACTTGACGAGCATGCAGTGGTTCTTTTGTCTATGCAGTTCAGCACCATCTTGGGTCTGTGATGTGTATTATGTAGGAGTGTGTCTAGTAAAGTTATCAATCAGCACATAGTGTTGTTTAATTAATCCATCCACATGAACTAAAGGGACCTAAAACAAACATGACGCATATCCAAACACGCCCCCTTCCCTTAGCCCATCTGCCTCACTGCAGAATACTCCCGAGAAAACCCCCTCGTTGCCCAGCGCCGAGAGAAGGGGGTAGGAAGAATGTGTGACAAGGTTTTAGCGTGTGTTGTTTCTTTAGTGTAATTGTAAATTTCAGTGTTTTTGTTTAATGGTTTCAGTGTTTGCTTATTCTGTATGTTTTTCACACGTCAGTAATTAACACAATTACAGCAGTGCCCTGGACACACAGGAAATACATTTACATTACAACGTTTTTAAGTGCACAGGAAATACATTAACATTACCACGTTTTTAAGTGTCTAATAATTGTTTCAATGTTTTTCAAAATGTATATTAATATTTGTCGTTCATTTTCAATTGCCATTATACAGTTGCATCAGCTATGCTATGTGTATTGTATCATTCCGCTTGAACACGATGCAACAGGAACACTACTCCAAGATAAAACATTCCAAAAATTACCAGTATTGTTTTAATACGTTTTGCTATTTTTCCAGTGTCAGTTTTGTATTGTATCTTATGTAATTCATTTCAGTTCAATTTAATGTGTTTGTATTTGAACTACTTTGCATTGTGCGAAATCACCCCCCCCCCCCTCGCTGGGATGGCTTGGCGGCGTAGGACGCCATGTTTCAGTTAGTCGGAATTAGATGTGTGGAGGAGCTAGACGTGTTTTTGTCTACCCGGGTCCTTCATCAATTTTGCACCAGCCATCTTTAGTTTTCAATAGTTATAACTTAATTAACCGGAACCGTTTTTGCTGTTTTGACCCGGGGCTCCTCGTACCATGCTGGCCGTCGCGTCCAGGGGCGTAAGTTCGCGCATTAAGTATACCACCAGCCCCGTGCTGTTTTACTGCACTGGAGAGGTTTGTGCTCCAGGTCCACTTAACTGGCATTGGCCTTCTGCGAGTATCTTTTGTTCATGGTGAGTAAAATTCGAAAACTATTCACGTCTTTCATTTGCGAGTAGTGACGCTTAGCGTAACTGTGAGTGTGTTGTGGCATGGGGACTGGTCCTAACAAGTCCCCGAAGATCCATCGTTTAAGGGTGTAACAATCCACTACCCCGTGGTCGTCGGCCTGTTGACCCTGGGGTCATCATCAAAGGGGGTTTCCTCCGCGGCTTCCGCCGTGTGCCCCTTCCCAACAATCCATCACATCTCAGCTCTCCCTGCTAGCCAGTCCACTCCCATAACTTTGTCACCCGTATCCCCTCTGACTCACCTACCGAGTCAGTGTCATCATCACCTCATGTTCCCCCCCTAGCACCTGCGTTAAACAGTATATGTATTCATTTTTCACATCTCACAGGTCTGTTTTCTTTAGCCCTCTAGGCTTCTTGTTGGGCTGTTGTTATGTAGAGGGGTCTTTTACATCCGTCTTCAGGAACCGTTTGAAATCTGAGCTTTTACACTTTCTTTAAGCAGACATTGGGAAACAATGAACACAATGGTGGAAATAGCTTTTCTATATTCATACTGGTTCATAAGTTACGCCCTAGTGGAGGTCTATGAATCTCAGGGAAATTTGGTGGTAAAACGTGATTTTTAAAGCAGTTCTGTACCTGAAAACAATAGCCAATTACACAATTTAAATGTTGCAATTGAATTTAATGACCTATTTAACATAGGATACACAAGTTCCGGTCTAGTGCGTAGGTCACTGACTATGGAAATTGTAAGATAAAAGCACAAACACAAAGTTTTTGTGCAAAACTAAACAATAGCAATTACCTTCATTAATGTATACTTATAATTACATAAGACGCATAATGTTACCAGTTTCTGAAGTACCAGTGACAAGTTAGTGTGTCAGAGAGGGAGAAAAGTGTACTTCACATATTTTCCATGGACGCACAAAGGTTTATCGAGCAGTATGTATGTGCATGCGCTGTTGTTTGATTGACTCTAATGAAGCCTAGCGATGGCCTCTACACTACTAGTCACACTGGCTTGTTGATGTTTCGCACTTCGCCAAATTAGCGAAAAACTGTAACTTTGGACCCCAAAATAAATGTTTCCAGTCATGTGATGACATCGTGCTTTTCGTGTGTTACAAAGGAGGGTACATAGATTATTTTGCAGTCCATTCTAGGTCTCTTAAGTCCAAATGACCGCCTCAATGCATAATTACCGAATTTTTTATAAAAAATCTACTAAAAACCATTAAAATTTTACTGTTACACAATATATAGGTTATGTAATAAAGAGCTGTATGAGTTAAATACATTAATTTTTAGTAGAAATGATTAACATAGGTGCATCATTTTGGCAGCGTATAAAAGGATATCTTTTGTCTTCATTCAAGGCCAAAAAGGAAATCACTGAAAATATCTTTGAAAAACATTCGTTAACTGTTTTGCAAATGAGAAAAATATTTGTGTGTGCTAAACCAGTGGCAATATGCATGCCATTTGGATCAGTTTAGAGTAAAATAGAGAGAGGGAGGGAAGTTTTACTTCAAAATAAAACTCATTTTTACCAATGACATATTGAGACAATTCTTGAAAACATTCTTTTGCAGATTGTTGAATGATACACATAATAAAACATATAGGTATATCATAGACAGTGAAAATACGTATCGGAGCTATAAAAATCGGAGCACCTTAGGTGTAAAGGATGTTGTATGTAGTTCAAATACTAGTATGGTTTGAACCGTATAGCAACTCTTATAAATATTATTGAAAAAAACACTGCATTTGAATTATTTTGCATATATATTTCACAGTACATCTGTATACAAATTATCATTTGTGTGATTTTACCAACAAATATACAAAGACATTCAACTAAACAATATGAAGCTTATCTAAAGTTTCATTAAAATAAAAAAACTTGCACATTTTTGAAATTGTAAATATAATCACAAAAAAACTATTAATTTGTGTGCATAGCTTTATTATCTTATCCCTCATTTCTAACGCGAAATAATTAATTGAACTTGCTAATTGTCAGCAAATGTTAATTCTTTATCTTCATGTACTTACTCCTTATCTGATCTCTTTAAAGTTAATATCCGATGTATGCATCTATCATTTAAAGTATAATGTAATTACTGCCACGTCACTAACAAAATCATTTTAGATTAATAATTTATGAAATTAGCACCAGTGCATAAAAGTACACGTAGAATTGTATTTCCTTTAGAATTTCTCACCTTTTTTAAGCGACATTGTACGTGAAAACGAAGTGTTCAGTTCAACTAAAGTTAATTCTGCTACGGGTTAGAAAGAAAATATGTTTTCTAATGGAAGAGTTTGGCACTGGGAAAATTTCTGCCACTAGATTTTGCTTCAATCGCTAATGTACTAGATAAATACGAAACCGTAGCAAAATTAAATTTAAATAAACCTGGAAATAAAGGAAGTCATTTAATTTAATTTTAAAGTGAAAAGAAACCGATTTCGCTGTTTATATTATCAACTTAATGTAACTTAAAATTCAGGAAAGCTCTGTGATGGGTCAGTTTGGCGCACTACCGATACCAGCGCTCAAGTGGCAGAAACTTTCCCTGTGATAAGCTTATAACACTGATCTTTCTAACCTGTAGTAGAATTAACCTTAGTTCAACTTGGAGGCCGTGTCCAAAACGACTATTTCGGTTACTAAATCAACCACGTGACCAAGTTAGTGCAGTAAATATTTTGGGATTTAGCGTGGTGTAAAATTTACTGAGGTGAAGTGACACTAAATTTCTAAATATCTCTGTAAATTCGTTGGCTGCTGTTTACTTACGTTTTATTATCTGCTTTTAGGCTGATAAACATATACATATCCATTAAAAACAGTAATAATATAAATTAAGAGACTGTAGTGTTATTTTGTATGTAGCAAATAAATTTTTTAATTAAAATTAAATTTTGAATTCTCTAAATAAATCAACCATAAAACAAAATAAAGATCATCATAGAATTCGTAATTTAAGATGTGAAAAAATAGCTAGTTTTTTTTATACACAATAACGAATAGACAATTTATTCAACAGTCAAAAGTAAAAAAAAAAAAAAATAAATAAAACAACACTGATACACCAAGTATACAGTTTCCAACTTTGCCGCATGGAGAGTTGTTTCATAATGTTTGAATTTATCCACTCTAAATTCCCAAACCCTAAATACGTAAAAGCTTCGTTTCAGACACGGCTAGACACGAAATTGATTTCTGCATTTGTTGGCCACACTGTCTGCACTGCACCTCCACGTAGCAGCAGTTTGAGGAAGGACCCTGTTATTGGCACAACAATCTTTGCGCGTATCGTGTGTCACATTGCTTGCTCTTGTACTCTCAGTGGAAGAGGTGTCTAACAACCATCCAAGAAAATCTACAAATGTTAACCTAGTTTAGTGGCTTTCCCTTGTCATGCCCTACAGCCTTAAGTTAGGCCTATTACTGTGCAGTGCTGTGAACATAAATTAATAGTACTCTCATAAAATGCCGTTAAAATACAGTACATAGAAATAAACAACTAAAATGTAAAGCACACGAAAACATGGTAACCGGTGCATACACAAAAACATAGCAAATAAGCACGATTAACCAATAAATGTAAAGCGATATGTGTACAGTACTTACATATCCAACATGACAGTTGTTCTGCAGTAAAGTCTGCTGAAGTGACACACAGCAGTTTGCTGTTTCAAATGCCATCCAGGCACCCATTGGACATCTGCTTTAAGCTGGGGTAGTTTCCAAAGTTCCAGATTAAAGCTGAATGTCACCCGGGCGCTTTCGTGATGTCGGCTTTAAACTGATACGTTTCAAGAGTTTGTTCAACGAACAGCAAACAGAGTTGAACTATTTGACGAACTACGACAGTTTTATTTTGTACTGTGAGTTGTAAACACACGAGAACAGAGTTTTTAATTTACATATGTATTGCACAATATAAATACAATTACCCTAAGAGAAAAAGGGAACTAGAATGGCATTTATGTATAAATATGTATTTAAAAAGAGCCTGAACACTGTTCTCAATGGAACTGTGCAATCAATGTACTGTACTGTATGTATCACACAACTGCAGTAACTTTTAAAACATACAGTAGTTCAGAATTGTATTAACACACATACAAAACATAAAGTTATAAATTAAAAATAATGTCACTGTAATTTTTATGTTTACATGCAATTTGCGTACAAACACAATCTTCCCCTATTTTTTTTAAAAAGTCCCTGATTGTGACCTATGTTTTGATTGCATACTCTTCACATAACATATTTTTTTAAGACTTTCCAAACTGCTCTGTACTTCTGCGTGTAGGCCCAGGTCAGTGTCTAGTAAATCTTGAAGGACTTATAGCGCATTTAAGCAGTCTTTCTTAGAGGGCTTAGGCCTTGGTGCTTCTTCTTCACTTTACCCTTCATCCAACGACTCCTGTTGAACGGTGAAGTCATCGTCGCGTTAGCCCCAGACTGTCACACCATCTGCTGCTCAAACAAACTCCTCATAAGTGCAGTGTAAAGCAATCATCTTCCATAAGACTTCATCACACAGGGTTAAGTAGCACAAATTTTCGACAGGTCCAGGCTGAGGCTTGGACAACGGGCCAGGATGGGGCTCGACGTTGCACACAGCTATAATGTCGGGGTCATCTTCAACATCCAGAGTAACTGGCAGAGGGGTAAAGAGGGCTACGTCAACAACAAAGTGAGCATGACGGAAACAATTGCATATGGTCTCGGAGCTAATTCGGACCCAAGAAGCTGTAATTTCTTGCATTGCTCTATACACGTTCCACTTTTTCAACTCCCACCCCAGATCCAGATCCCTTACTATACCTGCTGTCCGCCGATTTGCAAAGTATACGTTCAGTAATTGTACGATGTCCTAATCCAGAGGCTGCAGAGCACTGATGGTATTGGCTGATATAAACACCAGCTCAATGTTTGCAAGGTACTGGATGTGCAGATGAGCTGTTGACGAAGAGTACTATTTTTCTGTTTCTACAACCCCTGCAGGAATCAAACGCATGGATCGAGCTGGTAAACATTGCTGAGATTATCAGTGCCTTTTTGTTGGCATCATATTGGAATGGCAACGTCGCATGACCTTTGATGGCCCGTGGGTTCTTAAACCTGCCTATCACAAGAGGAGTAAGTTTGTCACTTCCGTCCATGTTCAAGCTCAGGGGAAGAACACTCAGGTGTTCTTTACTTTTCTTCCCGCCCTTGCATGGATCACTCTTTACTGCAAGAGTACAATCTGGCAGCAGGTTGTACAACGTCGCTGTCTCGTCAGCATTGCATATGTTGCATGGCTTATACCGCCTAATAATGTTTTGCAGTGCAAGTAGCCATTTCTCAACAGAGCCTTCTCTTATTGATTCACTTGCACCACATACCTTACGGCCACTGATACTGTGATGGTAACTACATATCTTCATCCATACTTTTAAAGCTTTGAAATTTAGTCCCATTTTCAAAGTGAACATGTCGGCATTTTGATGGACCATTGGGCCACTAACTGGCACACCTTGTGCTCTCTTCAGAAGAAAACAATCATAAACTGCCTTCTTCAATTCAAAATTTGTTGACTGTTTCAGGTTCTTCGCCTTAACATTGTGCCCCTCTTTCTCGACAATATTAACGATTGCTTCCGTTTTTTTCAAAATCGTGAAGAGCGTAGATGTCGGGATGTCAATCTGTCGCGCTACTTCTACCTTCAACATCTTCCCCTCTTCCACTTCATTTATGTCATACTTCTGCAGAAGTGTTAAGGGAGCCGGGCGGAACCGTGGGAATTCATGCCCAGCGTCAACGGACGTATTTCGTTTTGATTGTGGCTGGTGGCAGTGTTCCTAACTATGGGTGTGAATTCCTTCCCCTCTGTTTCTCCCCACATACATATGAGCTGACAAAAGAAGTGGGAGGAGTAGAGAGGAAGATAGCTAGTGAAGGTCACATCGCTCCTTACGTTTCAAACTCCATCTTCCCAAATAGATAACACCCGCCGTCGTTACAGATTATCAAGATACCAGCTTTACTGTACAGTGCAGTAAAAATATTCAACTTTTCGATGACAACGCAAACAAAACATTTGTAAGGTCTACATAACAATTAACTAATTACATGTTTAATAAAAACAGTTACATATTTATTCTAATAATATTAAAGTGTTTTTCAGTATCTACAACTGAAACAGTAAATTTTTTAAAGGTTCTTATCTAGGTTGGCTGCGTTTGAAAAATGACTAATCGCAACACGCTGCTACGCGGTTTGAGCGCAGGTAGATAAGAACCTCGACCGTATAAGGTACTGTAATGGTTTTGGCCGACAAAGTTTAACATAACATATGAGCGCAAATTAAAAAGTAATAATTTTAGATCTATTAGCGATAATACAGCACGATGTCTAAATTCTATACATATTGCTCGATGTAGCAATAATCTAAATGAATATATATATATATATATATATATATATATATATATATATATATATATATATATATATATATATATATATATATATATATACTGTGCTAATGTAAATGTTTTTTTAATTATATATAAATAAACAAATATATATATATATTTGTTTATTTATATATAATTAAAAAAACATTTACTTTAAATAATAGTTCAATCTCAAACAGACAATATACAAATACAGTATACAAAATGAAAAACTTAAAGATCATAAAAACGTAACAAATTAAATGTGCGTATTGTTGGATTCATTGAAGCACTTTCAGTTTGCATTATGGAGTTCAGCGCTAATAACACATTATCTACACTATTATTTTCAAAGTATCCGAACATAGCAAAAAAATCTAAATTAAAAACGTAGTTAGTACCTTGAAAAAAAAACAGTGTACATATATAATTTTATGTTCAACACGTTTACACTATGAAGTGCCGGTTTCACAAACGAAATCACCGAATTTTGCGGGTGACTCAAAATGTTAATCTTGGTTCGTATATTGTTGTTGAGGTTATGCGCTGCGTAAGGGGAACACGATTCATAAAAAATTGTGTATGGGATTGCTTACTGCCAGAAATACTTAAAACGTAGAATTTTTAAAATTAAATTTAAATGCCTTTAAACCACTATATTTTTATTTAGATAATAAACATTTTTGTTTAAGATAGTCACATTGTACTGCACATCGCATTAATTAGGCCAATATTAATGTTACTTGCAGTTATCATAGACGTTTATGAATCATGAAAGATTGTTTTGGCTGTCAAAACAGACAATGGATGGCGAAAAATGGAATTTACCGAACGTTAATTCACTATTCTACAATTAAATTATATATTAGTTAGCTTTTGGCTTATGTATATAATTAAAATATTTCTTAAAATAAACTGTAAATCATGAAAGTAAATGACAATACAAAATTTATTATGCGTTACATTTTTTTCCAATAACACACATTTAAAAGTTGGCTACATAATGAATAGTAATATAATATTTATATCGTGGGTTGGGGTGAAATTGTTAATTTAACATTTAAAAAATTATTGCTACATTAAATCGCGCTTGCTAAGGTAAAATAACTATTTACACTTTCTGCTATCATAAATAATTTCCTTTGACGAATACTGTAGTCTCAGCATTTCAGTGGCATAGCTAGGATTTGCGAAACGAAAAAAAAGGGAGGGAGAGTTGTCTTAGGAATTTTAAGAAGGGACTACCAACCATTCCATTACAGGGGGGGGGGGTCCAGGTGCCATCCCCCGGTAATTTTTTGGATTTCAAGGTGTAACATGGTGTATTTTTAGCAGTTTTCTTAATTAAATGTTGTACTGAATGTTGAATATTGTACAGGTAAAATGTTATTATTTTTTAATGTGAAATTTTTCCAATTTTTTGTGGCTAAAGGAGACGAATTTAATAAGGAATACAAAGCATAACTTTAAAGTGGGAGGGTGGTCCGGGAGTTCCTCCCCCGGGAAAATTTTAAATTTTAAGCTTCAAAAGACTGCTATTTTAGCCGTTTTCGTAACTAAACATTAAATATTCTAAACACCAAAATGTTATATATCCGTATGTACGTTTTCCTAATATATTGTGGCTAAGATGGATTTTATAAAATAAAACAGATCACTCCTTTTGAGCGGGGCGGGGGTGCGTTGGTTCTCTGCTGGGAGAATTTTGAATTTTCAGGTGCATAGTAGTGCTATTTTGGCACTTTTTGCAATGAAAAACTACTTTCGCTAGAAAAAAAGTGGTGATCATTATAAAGAAACACTGACAATGTACTTTTAGGAGGGGGTGGGGTCCTCCACGAAAAATTTTGAATTTGAAGGAGCAAGATAGTTCTATTTTTGCAGTTTTCATAACTAAACATAGCATTTTCTACCAGGAATAATATAACTAATTTTTAGTGTGAAATTAAAAAAAAATGTTTGAAAATGTGGGGTTACAACCCTAAAAACTCCCATATTCCTATGCGTTGAAACTCAGTTCAAGTAAACCCAGAATGCTTGAACCCAATCGCGGTTCGTTCTAAACAATGATCTCAGGATCACATTTAATCCTAGATCACAGGATCTCAGATTAAGGGGCAGTTTCGAGGTATTACAATACTGCATTTCAAATAATACAGAACTTCAATATATACTCGCTGTCTGGACCTGACATCTGTACCTTCCTGCGTTTCAATTTTTGTGGGTTGTCTATTCTCCTACGCTTTCTTTTCTCAGCTGAACGTTCCCTACACTGTATGTGAGCTTTAGTAATATTTCCAGGACTGTGATTTGTTAACCCTTTATGAATAAATTACTGCGTTTGAGGGCCCGAGTTGTAAGCAATTACAGACAAGTCACTTCTGGTTTGATAACCTCCTCTCAAAGAAAAATTTACTCGCTTACTAGAAATGTACTTGTAGACAACATTATTGAAAGACTCTGCTGCATTGGTATTGACATTGTGTAAAAGACTTACAGCATGATGTGCAACAATATTTCGAGCTGCTATTATTTCCTGCCACATCCCTGCTTTCTTTAGAGACGATACAAGGTTTTCTTCTTTCTTCTTAGAACCACTGCAGAAGTAACCTCTTGACTCACATCCTGTATGCTCACCAAATACGTGGTATGGTCCATTATAAATATCACGTTTCAGTTCTTCTATTTTTTTGTCGGTTGGTAAATAATTTTGAGCATGCCTGTGATGAATAGCGCCAATCACTGCCGATCGAAGACGAAGTTGTCTGTCAGATACTGCCTTTCGCAGAACAGGAGAAACGGGACAATTTTCATTTTTTTTTTTTTTTGTGTTTTGTGCGATACCGCGAATCCTTCGAAGATAATTTCGCAGTATGTAATTACTACATTCAATATTAGTGATAGTAACGCTTGGACTATATGGCTGAGCTTTCAACAACTTATTCATTATACTGCCGTCACCATCTCTTGAAATACGATACATTGTACATAAAAAATTATAACTTTCAAAACACAAAAAAAAAAGGTAAATTTTTGTTTCAATCTGAATTTATTAAAATAGTTCGTATAACAATGACTACTAAAACAATGTGTTTGCACAGCACAATGAAAACTATCACATGTTGACATAAACTATTATTACAGAATAAAAATTGCAACTTTTATTTTAAGAGTTGATTCCTCTAGTTATATTGAAAAACTAATAAATCCTATAAAATTTTATCAATATAAGTTCCCTACTAATTTACGTTAAGCTCGTTCAAGTATGAGAAAGCAATAATTTTATATTTTCACGAAACAAAATTTGTTTTGTAGACGTTCCTCAGAGTAAATTTTTCTCTTATAAATATTATTATATCTACCTTAGTTTTCCTGAAACAGCCCATAGAAGTCAAAATATGCTTGTTACACTGGCATGTTAGCCGCAAAAATCAAATAACTAAATACAATTGAATAATTTACAGTGTAAGTACAGTTGGCAAATCATAAAATGTCACCTCTCTACAGGCCAGAATTCTAAGTCCCACTTCGGGTATCTTCGGCAACGTACAATACACATCGGCTAATAACGGATCTGTATTAGTATCCATACCTAAGGGAAAGTGACATGATGCACGTTATATTTCAACTAGTCTTCACTTTGGAAGTGTTCCTGTTGCATGACAGAGCTTGATGTCTTTATACGGAGCATGGTTAGTCAATCGAATCATCTTTATAGCACGCACACATTATATATGTACATCATGAATTATATAATGGTTCCAAGTGTCTGAATACGTAATACTGCGGAGTGGTCCAGTTTTAAGAAGATATTTCTCTCATTTACACAATTCTACGTATACAGAAATTATTTTCAAGCCATCCAGATATCGACTTTCTTTATTGCCCAGTAGATCAAATTTCTAACCAATCTATGATGTTTGGCCAATGTTGAAACGCACAGTGACAAGAATGTGGTCAGTCCTGCCACCAAACTCACAAGACGCTCTTTAGAACCTAATTATTAAAGTTTGGGAGGAACTTTCTAGGAGCGAGGGCAACTTTAGATGCCTTGTAGACTATGCCAAAGCGCTTCACTGAAGTAATTGAATCTAATCGTACAATGGACCCTATACTTAATACCCTAAAACGTAATCGTTTTTTAGGACTGCCCAATTTTTTTGTTTTAATGATATTTAGTTCAAGTAACAAATTTTGTTCTAAAAGAAAATGTAAAATCAAGTATTTATATCGGGTTTAAAGTAAACCTATGTTCCACTGGGCAGTTCATGCATTGTTTTAAACACTAGGTTACGACATTAATGAAATTTGTAGCCGTAAGAATGCAAACATATGATATTTTAAGATATCGCATGATGGTTACACTGCAGTAAAACTTGTAACCAAATATATTTAATACACGATACAAGTAGTATCTCCTGACGGTTATTGTTTACTAAACGTAGAAAACTGAGTTATTGGATAACTATAATATAAAGTAACAACTATGGTTTTAATACTGATAAGAATACACATTTTAATTCACATTTTTTAAATTGTACGTATAAAATTATTCAATGTGATGTATGTGTCGTAGGTGGACGAGGTTTACTGTTTCATTCACACTCAGTAAGAAAGGAAAACACCTTAATATACAAATATCTCACATACCGAAATTTAAATATTTATTTCAAAATATACATGATGCTATATTATGCTCCGCAATTTTACATTGTACAGTATTTTCCAATTACACAGACATATGTATATGATTCTGCATTATATGAAAACATACGTCCTGGAAGGGAAGAGGACTTTCTCTGTCCATAATATTGACTCATTTATGTAAAAACTCTCACTATAATAAGCGAGTGTTAGTCCATTAAATCTACTTATACATGTTTCGAAGCAAATACGTATTTCTTTCAGTAGAACAGAATTCCTTTTTCTGTTATTTAGCAGCCATTAAAACCGATGCGTGTCTCGTCAAATTATTGTATGAAATTATCTCAAATCTCCTGCTATATCAATAGTATGTTATAAATAACCTAAATGAGCTGGAATTAGCGGTCCGCGCAAATATATTTTATTGTGAAAAGGTTTTACATTATATGTTTTCAAAATTAAATGTTTTTACACTCGTCTGTTCCTATTCAGGGGATTTAAAACAAAATATTTTGCAATATTTTTATGTATTACTTAAAATACGTCATGATTTAAATGGCCGTGTTAGCCAACAGCCAAAAATATTGGAAATATAGCATACACATGAATGCCGACGTTTTATTTGTTCACGCCCACACTTCTTTGCTGTCCATCTACAATCTAACATTTGCCTTAGGTCCTTTAGAGTCATCTACTACTGTTTGATTTATCAAAATATCTGATAGTTATAAATACACGTCTTTAAGTCTGCGGTGTGCGCATGTCGAATTTTAACTCTGCATTTTACCTTACAGGTAATGAGCGCCTTAAACTTGCAAACATGGAATTTCGCCAATAACTTTGACAATATTATGTGGAATTTAATAAACATGTTTAGTAAACAAATAAATGTAACTAGATATTGACTACGAAATAAGTACACTACAGACTTAATAACTTTACCAAAGAATTTGAACTGTCTGATATTGAGTTTTCTGCAAGCCAAACAAGCGGGATCGTCACTGGAAGCTTTATCAGTTTCTTTCGAAAACGAGTTGTAGACCTATTAGTCGGCAATAAGTTGATATAACATTTTTTATCTGATAGCAGTAGGCTACTGCGTTTTATCAACTTGAACACAAAACATTTACTGTCTCCCCAATAAGGAATAAAATATTTATTCTCGTTTGTAAGCTGTAATATTAAATAAATTATATTAAATCAACTTACAAATACTCAAGTCAATTCGTTTATAGAAGTTTCTAATTGCAATAAAAAGAGTTATAACCCCTCACTAAATATTTATTCCACGTATTTTGCAGTACTGTCCCACATAATGCGTAAAATGCAATATTATACATGTTTAACATATTCACACAACAATTTCACAAGCTGGGCAAACTGAAATGAACGCGACAAATAACATTATATCCACATGAGTCAGCAGACTTAAATATTAAAGGAATGCTATGATGTCTACAACCTTGCAACGTTACCAAATTCACTATGAAACGTTTGGTATGCTCTGGAATTAGTCGTTTATTTCATTCCATTTATTTGCTTACACATGTTTCAATCGGTACATACAAAAGTATTCTGTTAGTGTTAGCGCGACAATGTGTAAGAAGATGGGCGACGGCGCTGGAAATCCAATACGTAGGGTACGAGATCCATGCGCGCTTATCTCCCGCAGATTAGGTCAGCAGTGTGGCAGCAGCATCAGCAACGATACTGGCACCGCGCACTGCGTACTATCACTTCCATTTTGAACCTTCCTTCCTAACACGAGCCTTGCGAGGGAGGAAGGTTCAAAGTGGAAGAGGAAGGATGGCGGCAGCACCTTACGGGTGTGTTCTAACAACGAACAATGCTTTAGTAATCCCTCGTGGACATCAAGACTTTAAGCGAAGGCACTATCATTTTATCTTACGCGACGAAAGGAAAAGAGTCGCTCTACAGGTCTATAATATTCAGAATATCGAGAAAATGATTACTCTTACATAAAAATCAGCATCAAAAGTCCCGATTCGGTCACTTTCACACTCAAAAAAATACTTGTTAGGAACGATAACAGTTAATGGCAATATTATAGACCTGTACTAAGATCCTTAAATGCTTTTCGTAGCCTAACCGCGTGACAACAGGTTGAATGGTTTTCGAATGAAATCAGGATTGTTAAAGGTCTGCGCGCCTCTTCACGATTCTAGTAGAC
>PNEQ01038298.1:0-17579 GCA_003012365.1 Medauroidea extradentata | reverse complement strand
GTCCCACGGTTACCAACTGTCTAATCTCTCTCTCCCTTTCACATACCCTCTCTTGTCTTTGTGCCCTCATGATGGACCACACCCAGGGGAGTTTAGCCTTGTAACTACATAGGTTGGCCAGCCTGAGGTGACGCAAGTGTCTTGTTTGTGTGATACGCGTTGCTCTTGTTCGCGCGACTGTTTACAATGACGTGAAGTATTTTCGACGAAGTATTTTTCTATCCACGTGTTCAAGCAGGGTGTTTATGAAGACGATGCAACTTTGTTATGACGTGAGTCGTCGTTGAGATCTAGGGAAGTGTGCATCGTACGTCGACGGCCGTGGAGGACGGCGCCAGGTGCCAGGATGTGACTGGCCTATGAGAATCAGATATGTTTTCCATTTGTTTTTTTTAACTCTCTTCGTCTGTACTTAGTAGGTTTTAAATAGCAATGTTTCCATAATAGAAAGAGCAGTCTCTAGCTGGCAGTGGTTGAGGTCACTACTCAGCATGCTCGTGGGTGAGTTAACCTAGATGGTTAAGCTTATGGCAAAGATGATCACTTTCAGTTTTCTAGACATAGTGAAAGTTTTTATTTACTTATGAATTCATTTATTTTCTTGCCTTTTTATTTTGCAAAATTTGAAACTTCCTTTCACGTTTTAAAATACAACTTTGCCTGTTAACATGTAAACAAAAGCTTATGATAATACAACCTTGATAGTGAAATTTAAATTTTAATGCTTTTATTTGAGTGTCGAAGTTAAGGAATTTAGCCTTCTCTTACACTTAACCATTTGTATTTGTGAATTTAACTAAATAAACATGAGAGTCTTGAGTGAAAGTTAACTTTTTATTACTATTTTTTAAATTTTTTATTAAATGTTAGTTCTCAGGACCATAATAGAAGACACACCCCAACTACCCCCATTAGGTACCTCTCAGAGAGGTTTCCGTTTGTTTTGTCTCGATTACTTGATTAAGAAGGTTAGCGAGTGCTTTACGTACGACCCCCACTTTTTTTCTATTTTTGTTTAAAGTAAGGTTAGGTTACAGCCTTCCTGACAGTGATGTTTTGGTACTGAAGAAAGGGGCTTGTAACAAAATAGAATAAAAATGTTGAAAGCAGAGAATATTTAACTGTAGTCATTAGCTTAATAAATTTTTTGTGAAAATTCTCCACATTTTTACACATACATATTGTTAGATCTTTAAGGTGTCTTCAGGACTTCTCTTTTGATTTGTAAACTTCTCTGGAATTCACTTACGAAGCACACGTTCACAGAAAATAAAATTAATTGAACCAATTATTAAGTTGAATTCTTAAACAATGGGAATACAAATACAGTGTTTTCTAACAAATTTTCTTTTTGCCAAGCAAATAACTTTGTACTACTGAACAACTTGAGAATATGCAACCAACCATTCCACTTGTCTACTTATGCGTCTCTTGCCAGGGACATAGAAACAATCATTGATGCCACTCTGACAACTGCAGATGGACGAGACACTGTGACTGAATGGACAGTTCTGAATGAGAGTTCAAGTGATCATACGCTGATATCATTGCATGGATTAAATATGGAGAATTTGATAGCTTCAACAATATTCTCCAGCAGCCTAGATACGTACACTGTGTGGTCAATTGGAAAAAAATTTGATGACACCCAAAGGAGAGAATTATCCAACATAGAAGCCACATGTCCTGATAACTTAGCCTTAGAAATGACTATTGCCGTCGTAAAAATGTGTGAACTCAACACGCGCAAATCTATTAGTAGACCACAATTTAATAAACTGTGAGATGATGAACTTTATCATCAAAGAAGACAGGTGAAACAAATGCCGAGACACTTGAAGTGAGTAAGAGATCCGGTCAGGAGACAAACTGAAGCTGAAGCTTACAAGGCTGTGAATAGAAGATGTAAGTGCATTTTCGTTGGAAAGCGGAAAGCAGCTTGGCTTGTCCTAATAGAAACTGAAGGTAACGAAGATCCTTGGGGTGTCACCTATAAAATCACAGCGGGCAAGCTACACACACCTAACATCCTTATAAGTGTAGGTATTGATGGAGTTACTCAGTCTTTTAACATAAAAAGTAACATAAACAAACTAATGGAAGTATTACTTCCTGAAGACGATGTGCAAGAAGACACCACTGAACATTATGTCAAAAGGAGAGAAAGGAGTATGATCCCCACACACTAATGGTAATGCTAAAATTACAATGACGCAGCTTACAGAATTCATGAAATTCTGAAGTTGAAAAGAGGCACCAGGCATAGACAACTTAACAACAGAGATATTGTTGAGAAGCTTCTCAAGAACAAGGAATTTGACGCTTGAAAATTATATCTTGTTGCTGAGAGATAGGAAATTTCCTAAAATATGGAAACTGGAGTCCTATGTGAGATATATATAGGAGGTGGCAACGACTCCACCTAACCCAAATCTTACAGCCCAATAACACTATTACCCAATCTCTGCAAATTATCTCTGGGGCATGGAAATTTCAAAGCCAAATTACATGGTTTCGGCTTAGTACAGTTGCCCCTGTGCATAGCATGTCAAATTGAAGACATAGTTCAACATGTGTTACGGGATTGCGAAAAGGTGAGGGACATGCGAGCTAATACTCTCAGGTAACTTGTGGCTGTAATAATCACGATGGATAGATACATTGCCCTTAAAAAGAGGGAAAGAGCCAGTATTATTCACCAATTCACAAAGGATGTCATAGAGACTTCAAAGGTTCGATGACTGGCTGGAGGAGCCAGAAGAAGCTGAAAATGATGGGTGAAGATCAAGAACATAGTAGAGGGAGGTACTGGCCATTACTCCGGCAGCCGGTGGCCTTTGTATGAGCGTGTCTATCTGCGCTATGGGACCTGTATCCTAACCATTATAGGAACATGGTTAGAAGAAACAAGAGAAGACATATAATGCAATGCTTCCAAAGGAACATCGGAAAGAGAAGTGAAGATTTTCCACAAGCAGAAAATCATGAACGTTCCCAAGAGGAGCTCTGGTAACAAGTTTAGCATATTAATGTAAAATTGTTCTTCATACTAGAGGGGGGTCCAAACTTACTTGTTTTCCTACTCTTAGTACATAGGTAGACATTTACTGGCAGTAAACATTATACCCAGAGACCTCCTAGATCTACGGGATCTAGTATCTGAAGCCTTAGAAAGATGGGGGTGAGACCCTTGACTTGGAAAAGGCTTAAAAAGAGGCCATTAAGATCTACAGCTGTAGAGATTTTGATTACAGAAAGCCATTTAACGGATATGAAATAGATCATTATTGACCGGAAAAGAGGTGGGATGAATCTGACGCTGTGAAAGTCAAAGATCACCTTGTGTGCACAGGTAGAGGGGACTACAGTCAAACATACCCCTCACACCACATGAGACAGTCCAATGAACCACTTATTGGACAAATTGGGTAAAACCACTCAGATGGTAGATTACCAACACTAGTGGGCAAGAGGACAGGTTTATAACTTGAGGAAATCTTCGATCCTGGGAAACCAAAACCCAAAGAATTCAGGCCCAGGAAGGACGTAGTGGAATGAAGAACAGTGCGGTGCACTAACCTTTTCGCAAGAATGGCAGTTCTAGTGTGGGAGGAAGGAAGGTCCGCGAGTGCTTCGGCCCTTCAATAAAAACCTGTTAACTGCAACGTTCATAAAATATTTTATTCAAGTACGAAATCCTGACATAGGAAATTGATTGCTTTTCACATTGCTAGCAGGCATTTTAATGAATGTACAATGTTTACCCAACTACTCCCAATACCTCTGGCAATGGTAATTCATTATTTACAAAGGAATTTAATTATAATTATATTTCCTTTACGTATAGAATTTTAAAACTTGTACATAATCAAGTTTTCTTGCATTTTGTTTAACTTTCTTTTCCCACTTGGTTAAATATTTTTAGTTAAGTTTATAATAAATAGCTCAGGTTAAAAGTATGCGGAAAATAAATTAAAAGTTCTCAACTGCTTTAGGCTTCACATCAGTCTTATTGAATTAATTTTTTTTTACGTTCTCGAGAAGAAAAATTTGACATTTGCCATTATAGCATACATTTTACTTTACCTTGAGCTACAGTAAACATGTCGCAGTAGAAATTTTAAAATTTTTTTAGGCCGCAATCAGTACAGCAATTTGCATTATATTCTTAATTTTCTAGACTGGTTACAGCCTAAATATGCATTAAAAGTTCAACTGTGATGCTTGTACTATAGCACAAGATAAATATAATTCAACTTTTAACAGCAAATTTAACATTTTTCTCCTTAGGATTTCATTGAAAAATAAAACAATCCAATGAGGCGTCCGATACCATACTTTAATGAATATTAAAATCTTTACACACAGAGACATCCTTGAAATTTGCATTTTACAAGTATGTAATTATTAAGTTACTTCCAGCTGCAACTTTATGTTGTAACAAAGTTGACCCTAACTTGTGAGTGTTAGGATACTTAAGGTCGGTTTATAATGCAAACATGTACGTAGCAAACGTAAGCATAAGGAAATAAAAGTTAGGTTTTCTTACGACACAGTTTATGGTGACACATACATACCGTGTAGATTACGTCGCCGACGTAACGACGTGTATGAAATGGTTATATTTTATTTCCTGCCATAAAGCGTAAGGGTTTCAGCCAATAGGAACACAGTATACAAGAAAAAAATGCAAATACTTCCGCCAACATCACTTCTGCATTCGTTGTTTAGCAACCGATATACTATATGTATCTCTGGTGAATAACAACTATATTCACATTTTGATAAGTG
The DNA here is from genome assembly GCA_003012365.1 of Medauroidea extradentata. Taxonomy (NCBI): domain Eukaryota; kingdom Metazoa; phylum Arthropoda; class Insecta; order Phasmatodea; family Phasmatidae; genus Medauroidea; species Medauroidea extradentata. Next base: position 12,788 of record PNEQ01038298.1, on the reverse strand, counting down.
TTTCGAAAAATACATATTTTTTTTCAAGTTGTTATACACTTGTTGCTTCCTCCTTTATGTCTTCACCTTTCACAAAGTTAAAATAAATGTGTACGCGTGTATTTGAATATGTGTGGCGTAAAATTATTTACGTATTGAATGTAGCCTAGGCCTATACCTTCCGTCTTCAAATTGTGTAAAATTTTTGCCAAATCGTTTTAACCACCTTAGGCTAACAATTATCAAATTATCAAAGAAGGTAGGCCAACTAACGAATTTTTTTTTTCATGTGACGAGTGTAGTGTAACATAACCATGCTGGCTTTACACCGTCAAAAAGTTATTGTACTTATTTGTGCTGCTGTGTGAAGAAATATTGAGCTATGTCTTAATATTTTAACGCGATAATTTGCCTATCTACATACATTCTTATATGTTTGCAATAAGTTAATTAATACTAAAACTGTATTTGTTTGTATGATGCAAATTAACCCTCCAGTACTTCTCAATTAAATGTACCTTCGGGCCACATGCTTCAATTTTATAACTACCAAAAGCACTCAGGGCCAAAAGTAAAAAAAAAATGCAGTCAATAATTATAGGCATTGTACGGAATAATTAAACGAACTTAATGTTAGTCTAACATAAATCATTGTCATACGCAGAGATTACATTGACTTAACTGTAACTATTAAGAAATAGCCTTTAAATTGTTATAACAAAACATTTTCGCTGATTTCCGACATTTTGATGGCGGGCCAGTATAAATCTCTCTGCGGGCCGTATGTGGCCCACGGGCCGCCTATTGGGAAGGCCTACGGCTTATACTGATGCAGATAACCTACATCATATTTCTTTCAGAGTATTTTTTACTTAAATATAAATACAGGAATAACATAGCTAGTGTGCTGTCATTAAATTCTTCGTTCATGCAGTTTGTGAGCCAGGATTGAGTTACAAGTAAGGTTAGGAGGGTACGATAATACACAAATTTGAACCCTTATTGTTTTAGTTGCTATACAACACATATTTACGAGGAATACCTTAGAAAATAATTTGCTCTAGAACATTTCCAAGGTGGTTTAGCAAAACAGGTTTAGAAAAAGAAAACAAGTCACATATTTTACTATGGCTAAAGGTGAAAAAAAAAAGTAACACAGCAAATACGGAAAACGTAGGAAATTTGCCATATCTAATAATTATGACATCAAATACGGGAGATCAATAAGAAACACAAAATTATAGTGGCCCACCTGAAACAAAATAATGAACATCTGACACCAGCGGCCATTTTCTAACACAGACTACATGGATGCACAAGGCCATCATAAACAGCATGTCTTCGTTCTTATACTCGCCACGTTAAAACAGTTACGGCTGTTGTGCACATGTGTGCATTGTACACCGACCTTAAGCCTGATTGTTGATTTACGCCTAAGATGTTTCTAATGTATTGAATTCATGCCTGATATATATATATATATATATTACGCCTTACACTGTTTCATCTCCAATAGTTTTTTTATGTAGCAATATTATTTTTAATTTTTTTGCTATGCTAATTTAAATACAAAAAGGTTTCTTGCAAACTTGGATGAACTTCATCTGAATACATTCTAGGCAATGTCATAAAATACTAAACACATATTATACACTAACCTGCTTTCGGTTTCAGAATATCTGAGTAAATAAGCATTCATTAAAATGTTTTTAATTTTGTACCTACATAATTTACGTCACTTTTAGTAGAAATAAAACATAACACAGATTGGTTACTGAATAAATTTGATAGTTCTGCCAGCATAATAAGTATGAGTTGTTCACTTTTCCCACAGAAGAAGAAGCAGCAAAAAAAAAAAAAAAAAAAAAAAAAAAAAAAAAAAAAAAAATATATATATATATATATATATATATATATATATATATATATATATATATATATATATATATATATATATATATATAATGTTAAAATGTTTGCCTCTTAAAATTTTCTTACATTAAAATTTGTTTGACAGGCTTTAGACCAAAAAATTAGCATATTTTTAACTCCACTCTTTGTACGACATAGGTTACTTCGTACCCCTTATTGTCGCTACATGAAAACATCGAAAATGAAGCACTCGAGGTACTATATTTAGTTTATAACTGACACTACCATACTCTTTGAAGTATTGTTACAGTGTTGTCACCTAGGAACAAAATATTCAACCACATAAAGACACTAACGGCACAGAACTTAACATTTTCTGTGATTGCACACTTGGACTGGCACACAGCCTAAAATTATTCAGCCTAAAGTTGTTCAACCTAAAATACATCCAGCGTAATTTTTGGCTGAAAAACTTTAGGCCAAGTAGTGTGTACCTTTGTATTAAAGTGACTGTAAATTAATCACTTTTTTTTAAATAATGTAGTACCCCTGCTAAAATAAAGTTTAGTATAAGAAAATGGTCGACCATTTGGGTAATAAAAATCTTGTACACATTTAAATAAGCATAACAAGTGAGATACTAAAATATTACTGTAAACAAAGTCTGGAAGCGTAATTAATAAATAATCTAGTTATACATGATTAAAGTTTATTGAGTTCATTGTAAGTATGGTAGTTTAGTAGAGTAGTGTATTATTTGATCAGTGTTTCAAGTCTGGGACATGGTGAAGCAAAGAGGCTCACATGACTAATAGTGATTTAAATTCAGAGAACTTGAGAGTAAGTGCGTGTGCGACCATGGGTCACTGTGATGTATGTAGTACGACCCGGCAATGTGATTGGAGGAACCCTCTCTCTTTCTTCTGTCTGTTGGAAGAACAAGGGTGTGGTGATGTGATGGACCAAAGACGCCAAGGCAGAGAAGATGCGATGAACCGAGGGGTAGGATGTTTCACGAAGCTGGAGGGCCAGTCATTGTAAATGTGCTGTAATTATTGTGTATGAATATGATAATAATAAGTACGTATTAACTGTAGTGTTTGTTGTTATTACTAAAGTAACTTCACTCGAGAATCCAGGTGCTAAAGTAGCTGGTGAACGGCGATAGATAATACAGAAAAGAAATTTTGGTGTCAGATGTGGGGTCTCGAGACAACGAACAATAGCGAACATTAGTTAGTCACGTCACGGAATGTAGTATGTACGAGCAGTCGGAACATAGTATGTACGAGCAGTCGGAACTGGGACAGTAGGGTCGACGGATCGACAAACAAAGCGTCTGTTTACGCGGAGCACAGACAGTGGTCTCTGTTTATCTTCGGGCCGCACGGCGGAAGGTAAACCGCACAGGCGGACTACAAGATAAGACGCCGCACTTAGCCGTCACGGGACACGGAAAGACAACACAGTAAGCCACCCACAATTCCACAACCGCCGCTAGACATCTATTGTCAAGACAGCAAGCTGGAACACTCACAGTGGCACAACTGCCACGTGACATCTATTGTCAAGACAGCGGGCTGGAACGCCCACAATTCCACAACTGCCGCGGAACATCACATAGAGCAATGTAAAGGGTTAAACCCATTACATTAAGACAACAATAAGCTACGAAGTTACTGTAAAACACTTCACATGTTACGCTTGTTAACTGGCAATGCTGATACAAACATGCCGGACGATAGAGATGCTTTGAGGTCCAGCCATGGAGAAGACGAATTTTTCAGTTTAACTGAGGCTATTAAGCTGGTACATCTACCTTTTAGTGGAGACAAAAGGGAACTGAAAGCATTTATTCATGCAGTAGACTCTGCTTTTGAATTAGCAGATCCCAGTAAGCATAGGAAGTTTTTGAAATTTGTAAAATCTAGAATAGTAGGGGAAGCTAAGGAAAAGCTGTTACACAGAACAAGGACCGGTTACACATGGGCCCATATAAAAGACATTTTGCGAGAACATTACGGGACTAAACAAACTTTAGATTTCTATGCGGGTAAACTTTTAACGCTAGGCAAAATCAAAATGAGAGTATCGCTAATTGGGCAGATAGAATTGATGCTGCAGGGTCTGACCTGCTCGAAGCGGATTTAAGGGATTGCACCCTTACCCAGAGAGAGGGCGTTAGGTATTTAACCATTAGTTTAAAGCACGCTTGTTTCACCCACGGTCTAGTGGACGAACAAATCCAGACGATTGTGTGGAGTCGAGGCTCACAAGATTTAGTTGTTATAGTGGAAATAGCCTTGGAGCAGAAATCCAATATTCTATCCGGCAAGGAGAGGCGAAGTTTAGTTAATACACTGTATAAGGAGCCGTTGCAATGTAGACTTTGTGGGAGGAAAGGCCACACCACAGGGACTTGCAATACACATAGAAACCAAGCAACAATGCCACACAAAAATTTTAAGGCCCTGGTCTGTACATCGTGTAATAGGCAAGGGCATAAGGCTTCAGTGCCGAACTAGGCCAAACATACAAAATGTGCAAAGGAGGTTGGGAACACAAAATCGAAATGTTTCGGACACAGGGTGTTTTCACTGTGGAAAAGCCTGACATTTCGCCAGAGAGTGTCAGACAAAAAAAATGTACATATAGGTAAGGTGCACTCTGCAAGCTACGGTCAACCAGGACATAATGGTAAGCCATACACTACCAACACACAGGATGGCCACTCGCAAATGTCATATACAACACAAACAAGTGTAAAGTGTTTTAAGTGCGAACGAGCAGGACACATTGCTCGAAATTGTAATTATGTACAGGGTAGGGAGCATGATAGAGCACTCATGCCTCATATGGGGGAAGGCTATGTTCACTGGGACAGCATGTTTGAGTCCCGAGACATCTCAAATGGGAAAACACAAATGTTCAAGTCCTCGCGGAAGAACAATGAAGAGGTAAGTGAATGCAGTTGCTGTGGTCTGAGAGGCCATAACCAAGACCGCTGTTGGTACAGACGGGAACAAAGGTCTATTAATAAATTCCAGGGAAACAGGAATATAAATCAAAGGTCCTACGCAGAAGTTGTGAGAGGACGAGGTGTCGAACAGGACAGGGACTCGGATAACGAAGAACACTATTAAGGACACGAAGCCAGCAGCCGGTTTCGATGTTCCAAAAAAGTGACGTTAAGGGCTGCAAGCAGAATCTCAGCGAGAACGATGGAAGGTCAGAGGCTGGGATTGTAAGGAAGGTGAATGAAATACCATATAAGAGAGGTCAAGTGAAAGATGGAAAATATGCAAGGTATAAGGATAAAATAAATCGAAAAAGTACCGATAAAAATGAGGGAACGGCAAAAACAGAAAAACTCAACTTGCAGGTGACTAGACAGGAAAGACGAAGATTAAGGAGAAGCATGATAAGCATACCAATAAATGGGGTAGGAAAGGAAACAAGCTGTTTATTAGATATTGGATCAGACGTAACTCTGATAAAAGGGGATCAACTCTCACCGAAAATGAGGAGGTTAGTGGATAAGGAATTTATCGCCAGTATTAGCGGTTTAGCTACCAAAGAGATCAACACAGAAGGAACAATAAATCTGCAGTTAGCGTTTGGAAATATAGAAATAATCCATACCTGTCACGTAATAACTCAATGTCCTAACCCTTGTATTTTAGGAAAGAATTTATTAAGTTTGATTGGTGCAGAATTAAATTTTAAGAACAAAATGATGAGGGTAAATGGTAACGTCCTTAAATTTGAAAATACATCTAGAAGTCAAGTAACGGGACAGTTAGTAATTCCGGCTAGGTGTGAAAGGGTGGTTCTAGTAAACACGGAAAATATGGGCTTAGGCCTGGTAAAAAAGAAGGAATTAGTGAAAGGAGTGCATTTAGCAAACAGTTTGACCGTAGCCCACGAATGAAAATGTAACTGTGCAATCGTGAATATAAATGAAGAGGAGGTAAAAACTAGATATACCAACAGTCGAGGTAGACACTAAACCAAGACAAAATGGTTTCTTTGTAAATGCAGGTAACAGCACAAATTGAATTCGATTACTGGACGCAATATTGCGTTTAGATCATTTGTACGAACAGGAAAAAAAGAGTTAGTAAAATTATGTCACTTTTTACCGCGGGACAAGTTAATCTTTACAGACAAGTAGTACATGAGATCCCAACATCTCCAGATGTCAAACTCAATTTTTACAAAACCCTACCGAATACCTAAAGCATACAAAGAAGAAGTAGATAGGTAAGTAAAACAAATGTGCGCAGATGATAATATACAGGAGAGTAGAAGTCCATGGAATTCACCTATTTTGGTTGTACCAAAAAAATTAGATGTCAGTGGAACACCTAAATTTAGAGTGGTTTTAGACTTAAGGGGAATAAACAGCCTATCGCAGGATGCAGTAATACAGATGCCAGTTATATCAGAAATTCTTGATAGTTTGGGACAAGCGAAATACTTTATGACTTTAGATGCGAATCAAGGCTATCTGCAATGTAAGATTAAGGAGGAAGATCGACCAAAAACTGCTTTCAGCACCCCAGCCAGGCATTTTAAGATGAAACGCATGATGTTTGATCTGAAAGGTACCCCAGCTACATTCACCTTGTTGATGAACGTCGTTTTGTCAGGCCTAATAGGTCTAAAATGTCTAGTCTATCGTGACGATGTAATAGTTTACGCTAAGTCTATAGAAATACATAATTCCAGTCTTAGAGAAGTTTTCGAGAGATTTCGAGAACATAACTTGAAATTGCAACCAGACAAGTGTAATTTTATCAGAACGGAAGTAGTCTATTTGGGACATGTGATTAGCAAGAGAGGATTTGAACCAGACTCCTAGAAAATAGCTAAGGTAAGGGATTACCCCAGACTGAGGTTGGCGAAGGAGATTAAAAGGTTTTGTGGTCTAGCTTCCTATTACCAAAGCTTCATACAAAATTTTAGTAAAATCATCAAACCTTTGTATGAATTAGTAAAAAGGGAGGTAGCATTTGCATGAACAGATGAACAGGAGGAAGCATTTCTAATACTGAAACTAAAATTTATCGAGTACCCGGTCCTACAATATCCAGATTTCAACAAACCATTTCTATTAACCACTGATGCTAGCCAATTTGCTGTGGGCACTATCTTATCACAAGGAGAATTAGGAAGGGATAGACCAATAGCTTACTCAAGTAGGACATTAGGAAAAGCAGAGCTAAATTATTCCATTACAGAAAAATAAATGGTGGGGATTATAAGTAAAATAAAGTCATTCCAACCTTACTTGTTAGGAAGACATTTCACTGTAGTAACGGACCATACACCTCTTCAATATACATTTAACATAAAGGAACCTAGTTCTAGATTACTGAGATGGAGGCTTAAAATAGGGAAATATTCTTTTGACATTGAGCAGGCAAGACTATCCATCATGCAGATGCCCTAAGTAGGATTCCCAATTTAGAAATAAGTGAAAACAGTAACACAAAAAGGGAAGTGTGTGTGCTTCAGAGGAAATCAGAGGACGGTGAGGGTGAACAATCTAGCGAGGAGGAGGGAAAGAAGTATGAAACAGATGAACAGGAGTTAGTTGTATCCAGAGAAGAGTGAGAGAAATTACTTAAGGAGGTACATGATTCAGCGATAGGAGGACATTGTGTAATTAGTCGCACCATAGATAAACTCAAACAGTGGCCAGGAATGAAACAAGACGTTGAAAGGTACAAAAGCCAATGTGATTCCTGCCAACGTAACAAATTAAATAAACCCTACACCAAGGCTCCATTAGTGATTACCGACACGCCTGCAGTGGTCTGGGAGAAATGTAGTACAGATATAGGAGGACCACTAACCGAAACTGAGTCGGGTAATAGATCTATTGAGACGTTCTTAGATCTACTATCTAAATTCATTGTAGCGGTGGCAATCAAAGATCAAACCACAGAAACTATAGCTAAAGTATTAGTTGAGAATGTAATTTTAAAATTTGGGATACCGCAGGTACTTTTGAGTGACAGGGGGGCTAATCTGAATAGTGAATTAATTAAAATATTATGTAGATTATTAAGGGTCTAACATCATCATCAGAGTAACGGATCGCTAGATAGATACCGCAAAGTACTGGGTGAATACCTTAGGCATTTTGTATCTCAAAATCAAACAGATTGGGATCAACGGTTAGCTCTCGCCAGCTTTGTACAAAATACGACCCCAAGCAGGCCGATGAAGTCAATGCCATTTGAGCTAATGTATGGTAGGCCACCTAATATACCAGGAATGTTGTAAAGAGAGCCAATGGAAATAGTCTACAATGACGACGACCAGGTAAAGAGACTTAAATAAAAATTACAAGAATTGTATAGCTTAGCAAAAAGAAATTTAGCAAATAATAAATAAAAAAACAAAAATAAGTTATGATAAACGAGCCAATGAAATTATTTTTAAAAGAGGGGATCAGGTATTATTATATGATGAATCTATACGTAGGGAAAGGTCGCAAAAATTGGACTCAAAGTACATGGGACCTTACGAAGTGATAGAATTAGATGGAGTACATATTACATTAAAATTACCAAGGAATAGAGTCACAAAGGTGCATGCTAATAGGTTGAAGTTATACATTTAACGGAATTTAAGTAAGCACTCTCGTTATAATTGTTGCAGATGTTGGGGATTCGGCTAGGCACTTTCGATTTGTTGACGGCTGCGATAAGAGCAATTGACATTGATAAGAGCAATTGACATTCAAATACAGCCGTTAGATGACACTTCCGGCATCTACTATGCATTTCAAGGGGAGACGCAGTTGTACAATACGGAATGGCGACTGGTAACTTATGTGAACATCAGTGAATGGGAAACCGTAAGGAAGCAACTCCAGGGTTACGTCAAAGTCACAAAAGAACTATGTACCAAGGAAGCATTAGATAGAAATAGTAAACTCATATGTATTAACACCGTTGTTAAACTAGATAAGAAATTAGTTGCATGTGAAAAGACCACAGGTACATTAGATGAATCAATGGGTGTAGACAAGATACGAACGAAACGATCAACATTGCCTCTAAGTATACAAGGGCAGATTAGTCTAGTTTTGTTTGGTACGTTGGACGAGGATGACGCAACGTTTTACAACAAGAAAATCTCACAAGTCGAAAAGGAACAACTTGAATTTTTAACTCTAAGCAAGGAGCAAATCACGGTAGTCAAATCCACCCTCACAATGATAAATCATACCGTACGAGACGTGGTAACAAATCAAAAGATTCTACAACAGGGAGTCTAGAAATTAACACAGGAAGTAAATACTAGAAACTCCAAATTTGCAAACGAAATGTCGCATCAAAACCTAAAATTACTACTGGATAAACACCTCCTGTTATTAAATATAGAAATTGACGTACTGAAGGATTAGATTAAAATTTTGCTAAATGCGGTTATAGACGAGGGTATTCCAAGTCCTTTCATTATAACACCTACTCAAATACTAAAACATTATCAACAATTTAATCTAAGGAGTAAAACGAATCTAGAGTTACACATAACACAAAGTAAAGAATAATTACAGGGGTCAATTAATTTAGCGACATAGTCGTGGGACTATGTTGTGTGTTACCTAATTACCTTACCGTTAACAGATCACTTAGTTTTCAACACTTACCGAATGATTCCTTTACAGATACCGTCTAAACAAGGAGATAGTTACATTTTCATAAATCCCAGCATGAAGTATATACTGGTAGAAAAAGCAAAGCAATATTATATCAAACTACCTGCTAATGAATTTGACAAATGTAAGTACACGGCTAAGTCGAGAATTTTATATAAACAAACGTTTCCTCTTGTCTCTATGCACAATAGTGTAGAATGTGAACCTTAATTACTCCAGGACCAGAGGGTCATACCAAAGGATTGAAATAAACATGTAATTAGGTTGGAAACTACGTTATGGATATCATTAGTTGGAAATGAGTGGTCATACATGGCTCCGAAGAAAGAAACATTAACAATTCTTTATAAGGGCAATGACCCCTTTGATGCTAAAATAGAAAGCAGAGGTAAGCTAAGATTTGTAGATGAATGTAAAGGTTACAGAACCAATGTTATGCTAACTTCAAAATCAGAACTAAACAGTAACATAAGTTATAAGGATATAATAATTAATCTACCTGAATTTGATTGTTGTGAAGAATTTGTAAGTAACGTAATGAAAGATGACATCAAAATAAGTATCCCTCTAAAACCCACAATCAACCAATTGGATACATTACCTCTCGCCAGTCATAAGGTACAGGAAGTAGAGAAAGAGTTGGAGCAAGAAAGATGGACGGTATTACATTCAAATCATAACTTCAAACTATCTGTTATTACATATTTTGCAACTAGTATTGCAATATTAATACTAATCTTCTGTATATGTAAAAAATGTAACTGTTGTAGATGGGTATGGAGAACCATTTGGAAGTATTGTAAAAACATGGAAACCAGTAACTGTTGTGCTTCAATATGTTTCCGACCAACCACAATAAATACAGTTAATTCTCTGAATGTACCCATTGACAGAGACAATGAACGTCACCAATATGGGTCTTTTGAATTAATAGGCGGAGAGCCGCCAGTGCTTTTGGAATTGCAGAACAGGCCAGTAAATCGATGATGTTGTACATAGTGAAATAAATCTATAAAGATGTTATTTTTTTCTAAGGGGTGTACCATCACCGCCCCTCCATCGGGGCTAACCTCTCCATGGTGACGGCACCTAACAATTATCACAGCAGCAGAGCAGAGGCAGGAACGAGGGTTGTGATCCCCAACAATTAGCAAGCTACTACGCCTAGGCAAGGGTATAATTTAATTCAAACAGAGCTAGAAACTCATAACTTAGCAAAACTAGCAAGAGATCAGCATGATCTGTATGTAAAATCACCATTATTAACAAACTGTAAAAAGGGAAGTTACCAATTAATTTTAACTTCAAATAAACATAAAAGGTTGGTTTAATCGCATCAGCGATTTATTGACAAACCAAAACATAATCATCAGTTACAAAACCTCGCAAATAATACAAACTCAAATAATAACCAAGGATCAAAATCAAAACATGCAACAAATAACATTAAACATAAACCTTACAAAAATACAATAACAGGTGTGCAAATGGGATCTCTCTTAAAGTTGAACAAATAGAAAATAACAAGAAGCCCTAGTCGATAACCCTGAGGAGGGTGCAGCAAAGACAATAACTAAACATAGGCTAGCCCTACCTCATAGGGAACTAGCTCACACAACAAGTGCTGACTCTCAGCAGCAAACCCTAACATAAATCGAGGGGACACACGCCCCTAAACATACTTACATACTAATTAAAGCTTCCAGGGGACACTCGCCCCAACACACAATCTCAAACACAAGCATATCCTACCTCGGTAGTATGCATACACAGCTTACACCCTCACACAAGTCTCATAGTCGGGCACATAAGGAGCATGCAAAACATCTAATTGGTTTACTATTAAAGATCGGAAATGGTTTACATTCGCTGTTAAATCCAAACATCAAATTGCACACCTTTAAAGATTAATTAACCAATTAATAAAACTGATTGAAATTACATGTCTGCCCCTCTCTCTCTCTCGCTGAATAATAATTACGTATTTACTTTAATTTACTTATGAAATCCCGAACGCGAAAGTTACTTTAATTTATCAGAAAAAGGAGTGAAACCACAACAAACAACACAAGACACGACCGAAACACTAGGACTTGGGCCATTATGCTACAGGACTTCAACTCAAGAAATAATAAACACGAAACTAAACAAGGAGCCACAAATTAATCATTTACAAGTCCTGCAGCATAACAACCCATTCCACATTTACAATAAGGAATAACAAAGCAACACTTACATTTCACAGGAAGCCGACTGAACCCCGATACTACAAATACACGAGTATAAATACAAGAAGTGAGAGTGAATATTATCACTGGAAATAGTCCGTCCAACATGGCGGAGCAGTATATCAATTATTGCTACGAAATCTGGAATTACATAATGAAAACACAATACAAACATTACAAGTCTCGCTTAGAACAATATTAATTATATAAACAATTCCCTTTAGAAATTCACAATATTACAGGAAAATTATATTTTATTAACACAATTCTCGGGAATATTTCTTGAGGTTCCGCTGTTGTCGCTCGATAGCGCTAGTGTAGCACGAGGCTAGCTGCACTGCCTGTGTCTGTTTAGTCTGTACCAGGGGGGTGAAGCTCTATAGGGAGAAACAGGGTCACAGAAATATAAGGAAGATTGATTTAGCCAACTGCTGAAAGATAAATGAATTTACAATTTATTAAAAGTTTTTGATAACTTGTGAGCAAAACTATTTTCATACAATGTATTTTGAAATCTTATGTATTATTAAATAAAGATGTTCTTATTTTATGTTCAATACTTTATTGTTTGTAATGCAGGCTGGACTGAGGCGATTAATGAAATGAAGGTTTGTTTAAGCGGTATTGGTTTGTTTACTTATTCGAATTTGGATTATGATTTGAATTAGTAATTTCCGTGCCGGGTAATTGTTTTGCTTGTCATTGAACTTCTGCAGATAATTTTTTTCGAAATGTCTTTGAAATACAAAAAGTGCTGCGTTCCATTTTGCAGCAATATTCAAGCTAAAGTTCCTGAAATTTTGTATGCACGTTTTCCCGTAGATGTTGACATGTAAATATATAATTTGAACTTATTCCCAGTATGTAAATTCTCGTTTGATGATGCATGTTATATTATGCCTAATTAATGCGTTAATATTTGCTTTCAGGTGCCGAAAATGGGTTCAAAACATAGGCGACACAGATCTAGTGCATGTTCCTATAGAAAAACTGTGTGCTGGCCGTTACGTTTGTGGAGATCATTTTATTAG
>PNEQ01038297.1:0-17571 GCA_003012365.1 Medauroidea extradentata | reverse complement strand
TGTCCCTCCCTCCCGCTCCTATTGTCTGTTCCCACCCTCCCGCCCGACCTATCACCCTGCCTTACCTTCCTCCTGCCGCTCCTCATTCATGCTACTCTTGCCGGCGCACGGCCCGGGCCGTGATGTGTGTACAATCACCGGTCGCATTATCTAGCGATTCAAATTTTTTTCCAAATTTTGGGGGTTCAAAATCGCCCTTTGCATTATATGACGTTCCGTACTATACGCCAGCAAATACGGTAATAGCGTGATATTATTTTTATTTATTGGGTTAACACCATACGTACTTAAAACAATTAACTTAGCACGTAATTTGCTTAAACAATATGTGCCGTTACTGCTTGTAAAACGTGCATTTCACAAGTGAGCACGATAGTAGCGCTACCTATTATCACGTGTAGAAACATTTGTCTCCGGGTATGTCGAACTTGAAAAATAAATAGACGTTCCTGTATTATGTAATCCCGGAACTCCTAATTAATTTTTACCGTATATACTGGCTGTGATAGTGATTATTTGCAATCACTTATACATGTGATTCTCGACGATTTTAGGTAAGAACATCGCAAAATGGCATTTTTGGAACATTGAACTTTGGAATATGCTATGGTGCCGCGATCTATCATCCATCTTGTGAACATTCATACAGTTGAGCTATCTGTCCGCTCTGCACACTATTTATACCTACGTTCGTGTACAATTCATCAAACGTTGAGGGATTATTTTTACGTTAAGTTATATAAAACTGCGCAATTAATAAACATATCCCCTTTTTAATTTTTTACTTTGGTGAATAATTTACAAGGGCATTGTGCTAGTAAGGAATGCCTATTTTTTTCCCCGTTAAACGCTATGCAAATCGGGCTATTCGCTCGCATGAAGGCACTCGGAATCTCAATTTTCTCATTTTTTGGGGACAAGGGTCGATCATATCTACCACTCAACAGTGTGATGTCTGACTACTGATATCAATTTCTGTTTTCATTATTACGTTAGTTAATTTCCCGCAATACGCTACGGAAGTTGGGGCCCGACTAGACACTTTGTAGAAAAGATGATGTTTAAAATTTTTTGTTATGTTCGGCAGGGGAGGGGGCAAAATAAGCCGCTATCGAATTTACGAAGGTAGCGATTTTACGAATGCGATGAGAGGAACCGTGAGTATTTGTAAAATCGGGAGTCAAGTATAATTCTGTTTCATTGTGTACCATGACTGCCCCTTCATCGGGGCTAACCTCAACATGGTGATGGCACCTAACAATTTTCCAAAATAGCATAGCAGAGGCAGTAACGAGGGTTGCAATTCCCAACCATTAGCAAGCACGCCTAGGCAAGGAAGGATTTAATTTCAATTCAAACAAAGCTAGAACTCATAACCTCAAATCTGAGTATAGCAAAACTAGCTAATCTTCAGCATGATCAGCAAACAAAGTCATAATTATTAGCAATAATGAAAAAGGGAAATTACCATTTTGTTTCAGCTTCAAATAAACATCAAAGGTCGGGTTCAGTCGCAACAGCGATTTATTGATAAACCAAAACACCACAAAAGGTCAACAGTTACATAACCTTGAAAATTATACAAACTCAAATTAACAAAGAATCAAAATATTCAAAATGAAACAGATGACATAGAACATTAACTTTACCAAAATACTATTAACAGGCATGCAAATGGAATTACATTTAAATTTTAACAATATGAAATATAAAGAAGCCCTATTCGATAACCCTGAGGAGGGTGTACCAAAGACAATAACTAAATGTTGGCTAGCACTACCTCGTAGGGAACTAGCTCACACAACAAGTGCTGACTGAGACTCGGTTCTCAGCAGCAAACCCTGACAAGAACGAAATGGGGGGAAACACACGCCCCTAAATATACTTACTCACTAATTAAAACTCGGGGAACCCACGCCCCAACACATAATCTCAAACACAAACATAACCTACCTCAGTAGTATGCACACATTAACTAACATCCTCGCACAAGTCTCATAATCGGGCACATAAGGTGCATGCAAAACATCCAATTCGTTTACTATTAAAACATATGTAATGGTATACATTCTTTGTCAAATCTAAGCATCAAATTGCACGCCTACAAAGATTAATTAACCAAAAAAACTAAACTAATAGAAAATACATGTCTGCCCCCCTCTCTCTCTCACTGAATAATATTACTTATTTATATTAATTTACGTATTGAAATTCGGAACGCGAAAGTTCTTTAATATACCAGTCCAAGTGAAAACAACAAACTGCACAAGACTAGGACCTGGGCCATTATGCTACAGGACTTCAACTCAAGAAATAATTAAACAAGAAACTAAACAAGGTGCCGCTAATTAATAATTTACAAGTCCTGCAGCATAACAACCCATTCCAAATTTACAATAACGAATGGAATAACAAGACTGACACTTACATTTCACTGGAAGCCGACTGAACGCACATACAAGAAAACACGAGACTTTATACAAACAGCGAGCAATTATTAAATCCCTGAAAATAGTCCGCCCAACCTGGCGGAGCAAATACAAGTTGAATTACAATGTACCAATTATTAATACGAAACCTCAAATTACATAATGAGAATACAATACAAACTTTACACGTCTCCCTTAGAACAGTATTAATTATATAAACAATTCCTTTCAGAACTTCACAATATTATAGGAAAATCATATTAATACAGCTCTTCGGGAATACTCTTGAGGTTCCGCCATTGTTGCTCGATAGCGCTGGTGTAGCACGAAGCTAGCTGCACTGCCTGCACCTGTGTCTCTTTTTAGTCTGTATCACATCTATGGCGAAGAATGTCGTGTTTACAAACGGCGACGTAATATATTCCAAAACCACAAATGGAATATAAGGTAAGTACATGATTCTGGATACGTGGAAATGTTCGAAATATACAACTGCTGAGTATCAAATACAGTATGTTAGTTGCTGATAACTTGCTATGTCTGAACTGTTCCTAACGTCGTCAAATTACGTCGTTCACCGACGCAGTTGGTACAATGCCACAGTCAATATTCACAATATTATTGTTGATGATCTGCTAAGTCCTGGTACACGATACTTTGGTAGAATCTTCACAAAATGCATGAAAGGAAGTCCGGGCCCAGCACAATTGGATATTTATATTCATGAACACAAGTTACAGCATGATGAATATAACACTTTCTTTGGTACAAGGTCTACAATCAAGGTTTGAGTCAATCACAATTTGATGACATACATTCTTACACTGGAGTCTCAATATAAGATAGACAACAAGGGTACAAACTAAAGATATGACTTATTTGATCACAGGTCATAATATGTTGAATACAATTTTACATAGCACTATGTGCCGTTCAGATACTGGGCAAAACTAAGGCCTAATTGTGGCAGAGAATGTGGGGCGATCATCTCTTTGATCCCGAGAGGTTTAACAATATTCAATAGCCTCTTTACATTAGGGCGCTATGGCCGTCTGTGATGCTTCACTAACAACAAATACTGGGTTTCTTGTAATTATACAGCGATCTCTCTGATCCTTGGGAAAGTTTACTACATTCCGTAACTTTCAATAAAATTTACAAGACTGGGAAGTGCATGATAACACTTTATAACTGGCAATGTACATGGAGGCAAAATACTTGAGGTTAGGTTGCCATGCTATGAACATGAATGCGCAGGTTAGGCCCACTTGCTGAGTCGTCCTGGCTAGAATGAGGGTTTGAGGTGAAGGTGGGGTTGGGAGAGCAGGCTTCGGCTTCCTTACCAGGAAGCAACCCACTGTTTGTAGATAGGTAAATAGTTGGGAGAGTAGGCTTCGGCTTTTTTACCAGGCAGCAACCCACTATGAGGTAGGGATGGGGAGTGCCAGGCTGACCTGGCCCGAAGGCCGAGCACCTGACGACTGACTAGCTGAGGTACAGCGCCCTCCTTATATATCCCTGAGGGGGGCTGAAAGTACCGTTACCAAAATGGCCACCGGGCTGCTCGAGGCTGTCTGCATCTACAGGTGCGCCACACTCACACAAAAGTAATACTCTCTCGTGGCACAAAATTACTCTGTTACACAAATAAACTTCCCCACTTGAATTATAAAAGCCGGTATTGCCGTTTAACACTATAATTAACACACAAAAACATTTAAAGAATCATAAAACACATTCTAAGCAATAACAAACAAGTACAATTTATATTTACGTGCGTATTTTCAGTGATCGCCGTTTTAGTGCACTTTACAGAGTCTATGCACGGGATTGGCACTACTGATTGGCGCTCTGCCGTATTTTGTAAACAAACACTGGTACAGGTTAACAAATGTAAATGCAGCTATACCTAAAAAATACACATTGGATAATCACTTGGGCGTAAGTAAATACTGTTTTACGAATGAAGCTTTGTCTTCATAAACTTACATGCCAACATATTATTCATATGTAAAAATAAACGGCAATACAGCAATCGGCAAAGGTGTGGGCGAATACTACTGCACTTACTTAGGCCTAAATGGTAAAGTGTTAAAAATGGTGGGCGAGCGTTAACGTAATGTATGAGTGGACGTGATGGAGTTGCGTCAACTTGCTTAGGTTGGGTTGTGTACGACAGTGCAAATATTGTAACGTGAACCCTTTGTGAATTGGTCATTTCTAAACTAAAGTTGAAAACTGAAAATAAGTCAATATAAAAGAGGATCTTAAAATTTTGGATTAGGTTTCTGCGGCCTTCATATTGTTTGGCTTTCACTCAGTGTGTCGTAAAACATGTTGGAATGTGGTGTTATTGTACAAGGATTGTAATGATTTGCCTGCGCTGTGAACTTATTTCACAAAAGTTACGGGCTGCATTCTTCTTCCGCATAAATTCAATAATTTCGGGTAGTTAGAAAATATTTGTTCCAGTATTCCAGTCTACTACACCATATTAAGACAATTTTTAAATCATATGAATTACCTGCAAACATTTTCAGTTCAGAAAGGCAAGCAGTGAATGGGAATTTTAGTCAGCTAACAGCATATTTTGGCATTATGTTATTTATGTTTGAAAATACTGTGTAGGTAGTTCAAGACTTGGTCGTAGAACATATTTATGGCACTTTTTTTAAACCGAGTGTCAGCATGTAGAATTTATGATGTAAGTCAAATATGTTGGACAGGAAAAAATTAAATATGAGTCATGGAAATCTCAGGGAAATTAGGTGGTAGAAGTGTGTGGGAACACCTTATTTCTTAATCCAGGAAGGTTTAGTTTTAATATGCGCTTCATAAAATTGCTACTTTTTTATTCCTTGGATATATTATAGGCTATATTATAACTTTTTGTTATTGTTTTTTCTAACGTTTTGTATGTCTGTTATATATTAGTACCTCTGTCATCTTTGTGCGTGAGCTACGTACTGTGTTGACGCAGGAGTTGTCGGTAAGGGGCACAGGGGTGACATTGAAGAAACATTAACTTGGGGACTGGCTTGCTTCTGAGCGATGCCTTCCTTGTCCCTGTGTGACACTCTCAACCTCTCGTAGTGCAGTGTGGGAAAGTAGTGTGAAGCAATGTGGTTTCAACAATTGTTGAAGGCAGATTAGGAGATGAGTAGATGGCAATTGTTAATTTCTCGTACATGATTGCACAATGGTGCCGAGGTAAGAAGCTGCGTCGTAAGTACGGAAGTGGGTGAGGAGAGCATTGAGAAAGGACCTGTGGTACTGTTGGAGAAAGAGGAGTGGAGGTCATGTTGGTAGATTGCAGGGCTAGCTGTACAATTGCATGGCCTTTGAGGGGAGCACTTCTGGTGGCAGTGACCACCTCCCTCTGTATCCAGTGGGCCTCAGTTTCAGGATCCTGGACCTCGAGAGTCCTTTTATCTATCTTGGCAAACTCCTGTCTGGCCTTCAGCTTTCCCCTAGACTGTTTAGCCATAGCCAGATTTGACATGTAGCGTGGCTGGATTTATTGTATTATTGGTAAGTATAAAACAATGAGCCGGTATGCCCTAGGATCGCCGGTATGGCGTGAAAGGCTTTCTTGCGGCAGAACTCAATTGTTGGCGCTGGGTAAACAGACTTGTAGAGGAGTGCTGGTGATACACCTATGCTCGTCCCTTCGCCAGTATTTCAATTTTCGGAATCAAAATCATAAACTCGATCACTACCTGGGTGGTGCACAGGCAAGTTGCCACCTCCAGAGAGTGTTAAATAAAGTCCGGGAAGTGCTAAAGTTAAGCGCCTCCTCCAATACTTAAAATACTTGAAGTGGACAGAAGCAAATTATTGAAGAGATATTGGTATATAGAAGCCTTAAGAAAGTTGAGGAAGAGGGAAGGATAGTCAGAAAAGCCAACAGTAGGACAAATGAAACATGTCTCGATGTCTTGGGAACTGGCTCATAGGTTGGTACGTCTGAACATCTGGCTGGCAGGGGGTGCTTACGGTCATGAGAGGTGTTCAGGAAGAGCCCCAGCGGTCGCTGGTATTCTTAGACAAGATGCTGTAACGTCTATGGGGTAGAGTTGTGATATGGTGATAATTGCTGGAGCTGACTCTGAGGAGAGGAGAGATCTTCATGAGCTGCTGTTCACAAGCAACTGTAACTGCCGTCCTTACGGAGCTGAGAAGGAGGAGGAATATTAGGTGCTTCCCTCACAACTCTAACTGAATTCTGCAGCTTTCGCTTGCTCTTTAACACTGTCTTCGGGGGTGGTCTGCTGTGATAGGCCAGCCGCTCGTCTGATGAGGGGCAGCACGGGCGCGTTGGAGGGATCAGTCCATATCCTGTTGCTCTCTGCTGCTCTGCAGGTGGCTTGCTTCCAGGCAGCTATAGTTGAATTGTTGTAACATGTGCTAATCCATGCTGGAGATTCGTGTAGTGAAAGGATAGTTATTGGAAGGGCTCGAAGTGGTTTTAATTTCTTGGAGTCAAGGTAGAGTACATTGATGTGTGTTGGGATTATACTGGGGTTGGTAGGATTCACGTAAGATGGAATATGGAAAAATCAGGATGAGGTGGCAGCGTCGCGAACAAACCACTGTGAGAATACGTCAGTGTTAATGTTACGTGTATGTACGTATTGTGTGCAGTTTGGATCACTAACCAAATTTTCACTTCTGCAGTTAATGAACTTAGGTAGTTAAATTTGCACGTTCAACTTTATTTGTAAATTTTTTGTACAAAATGCTGGATTGACTCAGTAATTGAGTTTTGTGTTGTGCTGGGTCAGCGGGCACAGTGTGTTCGAGTGCTATTTATGTTACCATAGTAAAATTTACTTTTTCCTAGTATGTGTTTTGGACTTGTGTACTATATCTGAATTTTTGTGTTCTTTCAGCTGTGTGATATTTAGACCTTACAGTAAGTCCTCAATTTAAGTTGTACCACTTTACGTCATTTCGGATTAACATTGCTAATGATTGAGTTTCACTTTAAGTAGTCACCAATTGAGAATAATGTCGTTTTCGATGTTCACAGATTTAACCAAAACACTATACACCCTGATTTAACCAAATCACTTTACATGAATTAGTGACTGTACAGTAGTTTTTCATTTTATTTATGCTACGTAGTGTAAAATACACATACTTCACCCTATCTTATCGCAAGCTATGACAAACGCTGCCCGCTTTCCTCACGTGTCTGCCCGCTCACTTGTGCTAGCATGGCACCGCAGTTTCCTCTTTCTCTCCGTAGGGTCCCTTGGCTGTCAGTCACTGTTATGCTCTGCATTGGGCAGAGTTTTAAACGTACCAATGTTAATTTGATTGCACTATTAATTTTTTCATTTTCTCCACCAGAGTGCACCACTAAATTGACTAAAAATGATAGACCGTAAAGGGTATATTAGATGACAGGCACATTGAGATTAAAATTAACACATATATGTCACAATCATTCACTTAAATATTTTACCATAAAATATAAATATTTGACCCAATGCTGAATTGCACAATATTGTAAATTATTGTAGTAACTGTTGTTAAGGGCGCGGTCTACCACAATTTTCGTCATCATTATTTTATTTTGTATTTGTACGAGATATTTTTTTTCGTATATTAGACACAAAATGTGACTAAATTTGGCTCTTGTGAAATTTTTTTATCTTTCACAGTTTTCGCGTAATGGCTTGTTAAAGTCATATTTTGCATGTTTCCGTTTTAACGACTACACTTAAACCAACTGATATACCAATCTCAAAAAAAATCACAGTGGATAAAGACATTGCAGGCTACAATGACATGCTCGCAAAATTAAAGAATAAAAATTATTTGCGTTTTTAAAAAATTTATTGAATTTTTTAAAATGTTTATTTTTAGTTTCAGCATTTTTCAAAATTACAAAAAATTTTTATTCTTTAATTTTATGAGCATGTCATTGTAGCCTGTAATGTATTTATCCACTGTGATTTTTTTGAGTTTGGTATATCAGTTGGTTTTCGTGTAGTCGTTTAAACGGAAACATGCAAAATATGACTTTAACAAGCCATTACGCGAAAACTATGAGAGATAAAAAAATTTCGTAAGGGCCAAATTTAGTCACATTTTGTGTCTAAAATAAGGAAAAAATTATCTGGTACAAATATGGTGATGAAAATTAAGGCTGTTCCAAGGCGTTGTCAGATTGACATGTCAGTAATTTCAATTTGATAGGTCGAAAGTGGCTCACATACCTTCCACGAACACGTGGAACGCGTCACAGAACGCGTGAACTTGCTATATTAGCCACCGCGCTTCAGAATATCTCACACTCGCCTCTGGGCGCTGCTGAAGGTCAGGTCTATGTTGTGCTCCCCTCCAAGCAATGACAGCGCTCAGCGTATTGGAACAGCAGTGGTGGTAAACTTTGGTACTGCGTAGTCCCTGCTGTCTGTCCTCAGCTGTCACATGGGGAGAGTGAGGGTGGGTGGACTCGGTCGCAGACGACTCGGTCCTTGAAGGGAGGAGTGGGGGAAACTCGTCAGACCACTTTGCACAGTCTGGCCTGTGTGTTCACTGCGATTTGGTTTTGAAGCTTCTAGCAGGGGTTAGGACGTGGGGGTGGGTGAGCCGCTCTACGACAGTGCATTTCTTCCAACCATTCTACCAATAATTGTACACTACAGAACTCCTTAAAAATTTTTACGTGAAATAAGAAATACATTTTCTCAATCGATGTTGTATCGTAGACAAAGTGGTCACATGACCAGATTTTGATGTACTACAACTGGTGACTATTTTTTATCAAGCCATAGATTGAATATCTAACAGATCACGAATTACACTCCACATTAAAATTCAAAATACATTCACATTTATTAAAGTGGTAAGGAATAAGTAGTAATTTCTACTGTTCGCAGGAACTGGTGTTAATTATTGTGTTGTAAACTGTTAATCACTGTTTACCGATATTACCTTAAAATTGATTTCTTTTTAACTTATGATTTCCTCATTGGCGCTTACTTAGTAAATGCAGTTTCAATGTAGTTATTACTACACCGAAGTGTTGCTATGAACTAAACAAGTGACTGGCAGAGCCCGGGACATTTGCAGGTTCACTGGCCAGTAGGCTAGCGTGCAAGAATGTATGTTTTCTCAAGAAGACAGCAGCTGCTTATTAGCTGCTCGCTTCCACGGTAAAATGGGCAAGTGATAAGTTTAAATTTTTTGGCTCAGCTATATTTAGAAGGTGTCAAAAAAGTCAAGGGCCAATTGCGAAAGTGACACGAACGTGCAGTTTCTGGAATTCTAGCTTGTGTCGGGAAGAAAACGCGAATTTTTCAGGGCCGTAGTGATTGGTCCTGACATTTTAACAAAATTATAAACCAACGAAAGTACTATTTCGTGTGCAGGACATTCTCATAAGTTCAGCTGAAGAGTGACTTAACACTTTCTCGTCTAGCTAACAACCTGTGATAGTCCCATTGCGCAAATTCTTCACATATTTCATCAATATTTCAAAGATGAAGCAAAGAATATAATACTATTTTTAACGGGAAAACTTACAAAGATGTTGGAAGCGTCCACAGTTTACCCTTGCCTTCATGTCAATGCAATACGTAACAAAATGTTGACATTAGATACTATTGCGTTGTTTAAAATTCATCAACCGATATTCAATGAAGTATGCTCTCGGGTAGCAGTAGGCAAGTGGCAGGCGATTATTATGAACATATCTAATTACTTTTTTGATTCCATCCTATATCATGCATCAGCTCTAACTGTAGTGAAGTCGCTGTAGTGTACCAATAATTTTTGTAAGTAGTGTGATGTCACATGTGTGTAAGACTAATAATTTATTACTTGGTTATGAAATTATTATCAACTTGTTTCATACAATCTCCTTTCAAACTTAAGGTCGCATACTTTTATTCATATTATATGAGATATATTTCGTTAGGATGGTTACAAAAGACGGATAAACTCTTTGGGGAATATACCCTATGCATGAAAATGTAAATGTAATCAATTTTACAATCGTGAAAATACACTTGAATGTTTTGTTTACTCAAAATAAAAAATATATTGAAAACTATTTAAATTATATCTTTAAAGTCGTTTATGTTAACACGTAAAGAAACCAACCTTAAAACATTAACATAACAGAGCAGCTTCCTTCATTGCTTAGAACTAGTTTTGCCATGAGTTTGGTGAGCGTTGTAGCGTATATTTTTTTAATAAGAGGCCCTCATAAACAGAAAGAAATATTGCTGCAAATGCATAGCATGCTTAGTTCACGAATGAATAAAAAAATAGTATGAGATGTGCGACAATTTTACAATATATATTATGTATACAAAGCTGCTGTTTTCTGCCATCCGTATTATATTGAGAGTGCAAGTCTTTGGAATAGATTCTTTGTAGATTGAAGTTATACTGAACAATATATCAGTATATGGTAAAAACTTTGTTAAATTTTTAGTATTTAAATAGTTCAAGTAATATTGCATAATGAAATGTTCAAAATAAATGTTCACAGTCAATTTTAATAACTACAAATCCTATAAGCTGCATTATAAAAACGTACCTAATTTTTCATAAGGAATAACCCCTGAATTTTATCCCTATTAAGGAAACTAAAATTATATAATTACATACGATGTAACGATTAAATGATCCTTTGCGTCTGTAAGTCTAAACATTACCAAAGTACAAATACTACCTAATTTCATAGTTAAATGGGCCTGCATTTTAGCATTTAAGGAATTATAATTTTTAAACTGAAGCTATTCGTGTGGTTTTTCAACAAAATTAAATGCGAGATATTTGGATTTTGAAAACGGAACCAATGTAATGCTTTTATTTTGCAAGGAGCAAGAAACCAACCGCTTTGATTTCGCAAGGGTTTAGTGCTCCAAAGAATGTTGTTTTAGTACAATGATGATTGCAGTATGCATAACTTAGTTGTTTTTCACATAGCATGTGTTTCATAGATTTCAGTATTTATTGGATGTCTTAAGAGTAAGTTAATATACATGGTTCTGATTCAGAATTAGATAATGTTGTGCAGCTTCAAATTAGAAGATCTTAATAACTTTCCTGATATTTAAAACGTTATTCAAACATACGCCCTAAATTTTAAGCAAATTCTCATTTGTATGCTTGTTGCATCAAGTTCTTAAATTTAAGAAATGTTATTACAAAATGTGTGTTTTATAAAGACTATGTTCAATTAAAGTCGTGGTTGGAATTCCTGTAATATATTTATAACTACAATCATTCATTCTTTCACTGTGCTAAGTTATCCAGATTCACTTCCTCGTTTTCGTAGAGATGTTGAACACCCTTAGCCACTTCGTTACGAACCATGCAGTGCGAAGCATTGCTGGTTCTAACATCCAAAATGGAACTGTAAGCAGGCCACTCGGCCAGGAATTAATAATATTCAACACGTAGTTGCTACATGCGTTAAGGATAACCTCCCCACTCCGACAGCGACACGAATTGCCACACAGGACAAAATACAGGACCGTAGCCAGGTGGGGTCAAAGTCGGGCTACGCCCGACCTGGGTTAATTTTTGCGCGATATATCATAGTAAGGTAGACCTATACACTTCTGCAGAAATAGCTGATACACAGGCAAACTAGGCCCTCCTGGGCAATGGTTTGCCCGATCTGAAATAATTTTCTAGCTACGGGTCTGGCACAATATAGGGGTGTGTCCTTGTCCGTTTGCAAGCCAACGCCACCTGGTACACATCACCTTCAAGATGCACCACGACGTCCACCTACGACGTTGCCGTTCGTCGTGTCCGATCTAGCACATCAACCTCGACAACATTAAAGGTGGGACTGTTGTTGTAACTAATTAAGCGGCTCATAAATAATCTTTTAAACCAAACTCTTTAACTTAAATATCTATTCAAGCCTCCTTCGGCGAATAACCTTCTTAAATGTAAATGTAATTGTATAAATGTATTATAAACTAAAATATAGTTCCTAAAACCTAATTGTGCGCATTTCAATAGAATTTATAACAGGAACAATTTTTGTACTTTACGCGAACAACCTCAAATAATTTTATTCGTAAATCGTAACAACTTGCATTATATTCAGTGTAGGTCTAATGGGGATGAGAACTTTTCTTTTCAATAATAAAGTGTACCGTACGTTGAACACTGCATTTTGGAATAAACATTAAATGTTAATGTCAAATCGGAAAAATTACAACAAACTGTGTGTTTAATTTTACGATATTGGAATAACGCGTGTAAGCGTGATTATTGTGCAAGGAAATTATTTTTATGAAATTTGTGTAAAGCAAATGACACAGAATAACTTAAACAATTTGAAATACATTCCCTTACTTTGATTCTGAACATGTTATGAGGTACATTCAATTCAGTTTCATAATACTAATTTTACATCTGAAAATTTGATCAGTCCAAATTCATCGAAACAGTTATGTTTGGTCTTACATTGCTATCGACTGGAATTTTTAATATAGATATTTTTGTAACAGTGAAGTAAGGATGAATTATCAAAGCACATTACTAGAGTGGAATGTGAGATAATTTTTTTGTCAGCGTTTAACATTGAGATCTTTAGCGCTGGTGAGGGATGACATGATGTTATTGGAATAGAACATTACTACAGTGAGCACAGACACTTTTGGTAAATAATAAACAAGCAACATTTAATGTACAATCTGCAGCTGGTTACACGTTTATTTCCACATAGCTTCGGTACTCTGACACATGATTTCTGGCTATGATTGGCATACACACGTATTGTTATATTGGTATAGCATAAAATGATTTCTTGAATAAAGAGCCTTAGAACAAACCATACGCCAATAACTACTAATCCATGTCGATAACACAATTACCTACTTCGTCCATAATGTACTCCATATTTACAAGTTAAGAAGTGCTACAAAAATATTCCAGCTTGATAAATTACAAAATTTTAGCAGTGACTACCTCTACAGCATTTCACCGGCGAGAAATGTACGAAAACTCCATAAAACACATCTGCGTAAACTGAACGCACGCTGCAGTAAACAAATGAAATTGTTTCCTTTCTGTACATTTAACCACATAAATCTGCTAAGATTGGTAACGTAAAAATATTCTTACTATTCCAGCACTTCATTACACAACATTCGCACTAAACCACTGTAAGACTACTTAGCAAAATTGAATCCACAAGCATATATATATATATATAGTTATCACTTTCGTTCGGCTTAGTAGTTTTCTTTAGCATATACTTTTCCTTAAATATGTTTGGATCATTTGCCGTTATTACATAGAAGAGCAGTACTGCTTGTCAAAATATTATTTTTACAGGCCGTGTTGACTTCAAACATTGGTTTCTATGAGCCAATGTAATCGTACTGTGCATTATAATATCTTCTCTTAGAGAATAGCAACAGCTCATCAATTTAACACAACTAATATATATTTAACTGATTTAGCTTACGTATAAATAATAGTACTAATAAAATAGTCGTGTGATATAGAAATTTCTGTGTATTTATTGGTGCATAAAATTACCGTACTTTTTAACATTTTAATCATCTTATGCAAATATTTAAGGACTTTTTAGGAAACAAAAAAAAATAGTACGTCGAAAAATTGAATACAAATTAATACCTTTATTTAGATTAAACATGCACTCTAACCACTTTGCTGCAAATACTTGCAGGCTATACTAAGGTTAATTCTACTACAGGTTAGGAAGCTGAAGGGTTTTCTTATGGACGAGTTTGACAAGGGACAAGCCCTGTCACCAATTGTACTCTTATCGCTAAGGGGGCTAGAAAATGCGAGGCAATATTAAAATTAAATTTATCTAGGATATTTAAAATTAAAAATCTTTAAGTTTGATTTTTCTGATAGTTGAAAGATTACTTATTTTTCCTTTTAAACTTTAATTGCAAAATAATCTACTCACATTTTTAAACTATTCAAACATTTTAAATTATTCAAACATATCTTTGATTGGTCAGTGTAATCCCTTACCGATTGCAGCGAACCTAGCGGACGAATTCGTCCAATGCCAAACTAATAACATTGAGCTATTTTCCTAACCAGTAGTGGAATTCACCTTAGCTATACTTAGCTTGCAAATAAATAAAATTATCATTAGCATATTTCTTCAAATGTGACATTGGTTTCAGATGTAATTCACTTTGCAAAATATAATTCATATAGAATACATTCATATTTATTTCAAACTTTACAGTTTTCTGTGAAGGTGATAGTCGCAGAAAGTAAAAACGAAGTATAAATAATATATCATATGTATCTTTAACTTGAATATTACAATTTCTCCTGTGTTCGTAATGATCGGCGCAAAATATAACACATGATAAATAATTGTACAATTATTGTAAAAAAGTTTTAAGCATAGCGCCCTAATTTACGGAATGGAACAGCTATTCCACTTTCCACCATCGCAGAGCTATAGCTATTCATTTCCCCTACAATTGCAACAATGACCTGTCTTACACTGTTACATATAAATGTGTTATGAATAATAGGCTGTGCCCAATAAACAATATACATGTGTAACCGCAGACCATTTATTTTTCAACAATGAATTCATTTAACTTTTTTTTTTACCCGAAACACATGTAAAGTATAGCCTAGTAGTAGCAGCAGCGTTTGTTCTGTTACGTTGCTGTACTGCAGTGGTAATCGAAGCCCCGAACTTGCTCGAACGACCGCCACCATAACGACATATAGAAAATGCATTTCCTTCACATGACACTTTCTGCCAGACGATCGAAAAATTTGATATCGCCATGAATCAATGGCTTTGTATTTGAATTTATTCACAATTGGTGTGAATGCAAATATGTAGAATTGTAGACATACATCACTAAAGGTCAATTTCTTTTCTGAAATTCACAAGTGAAATAATGGAGAACAATAAACGAAGGCAACAAAAGAATTGTGGTGTCCTCAGTTTTTCATATTGATTTTCATGTGCTCATTCAATTCGGGTATATGTTTTTGTTGTTGCCTTTTTTCATTTTTTTAATTGACATAATTCGTTATGGATTTTTTTTTGTTCATACAGATCTATGTGGCAGACAAGCTTTGGTTTTTTTATTTCTTTTATTGTTTTCCTCTATCTCGCGGATTTCTGGGACGAAATTGCACTGCAATGGCGTATGTCCGTAATTGTATACAATTTCGTCTCGATGACTGTAACGATAATCTCAAAAAATTAATAACCCAGGTATTGAGATGAATTTGTTCCCGCGGCACGTACAAATGCATGCTTAAAAGCTCCTACAAGTGTATAGGCATTTTGAAACTGAAATACAAAATGCTGTCATTATGCCCCAGAGGGGCTTCCCAAGACATGACTTTGGCTTATCCTACGGGCGAATCTTAACTTTTTGGTTCTTTCATTATTGCTAAACGTGAGACCAACAATGTACCGTTTACCTCACAATGAATTGCCGGGCGTTAATGATTGATTCTATAATTTATATTTACAGACACCAATTTGGAATGAAAAATCTCACATAATGAGATACACCTATACGATAAACTTATTGAGTTCCATATCGGAGCTGATGTTTATTTCCAAATACGTATTACACTCCCATTCACTCTACATCAGAATAAGTTATAATTCGTAAATTTACTAAGTATTTCCGTTTATTCAGACTGTGGAAATAACACTCGGCAAGTTAGGGAAATCACTGCTAATTTTTGTAAAATAGATCATAACATAACAGCGAAAATTTTAAATCCATAAAAAAATTGACACGGACAGCCCTTACAGTCCTCAAAATAATTGACTGTCGTGCTTGTTTAGAAACCCTGACACTAGTTAGTAGAAAAATGTCTATAAATTACATAAAAATATTTAGTTCGCTATAGATAATTAGGAACGCCCTAATCTGAAATGCAGTGAAACTATGTAAACACCTTATAAAATTCAACACTTTTCTTTGTTGAACACTGTAATTTTCAGAAGTTTATAGCTATATAAGTTATGTGTGTAAACGTATTAGGTAGGATATTTAGCCGAGCATGTTAAAAGATAAAACATTAATCACAAATTCAATAAACAATACTGTATTACTGGTACAGCACATAACAGTTATGCTAGGGGGAAATACTAGAAACTAGATGCACTAAACGAACTCTTGTTCCTTTTGATACTCACTGCTATAAACTACAGTGTTAAATGTACAATTTCATGTGAAGAAAATATTTAATAGTATGTGTTGCAAAAAAATCTCTAACTAACCCATCAATTCCGTTGTGCACAACCATGTTTAAATGTTCACTTAACATTACATTTGCATATTGTTTATACACTGCAAACCAAATTAGCTTTTGCTCACGTAATTATTAGAGCTATTAGTTGTAACACAATTATAGTATATTGTTAAATTTTGCAACAACTATTTGTAAGGTTTATTCATCATGTGGGAGTAGTAGGCACTTCTTAGCTCGGAGCCCAGAATAGTCTGTACCTTTCGTTCTTCCCCCTTTTATGTTCTCACATCTTCATTTTCGTCGCTTGGTAATGATGTCAAAAGGATAATGTTCTGGGTTCGGTTGTTAATGAAGAATGAACAGTAAAATACATACTTCCTAACGTCTTTGATATTTGTCATGGCGATTTTTTTATTGTGTTACTTAAAAAATTCCAGCTGTCGCAGCGGTGTCTTGTCATTGTAAATATTTTATTTAGGGATGGGTCGAATAACAAAAAATACCAGTTCCGATTCCGGCACCGGTTCTACAATTCAAAAATCGGTTCCAGTATTTGGTTCCGACTATTTTTGACTAATTAAAATACTAGATACACTTTTCAAAAAGTAAAACACTTGCCTGTTACCAGAAACTTTCTCAATGTTAATTAAGCTACAGAAAGAATTAAACAATAAAAATGTACATAATAGGCTATGATTCAAAATATTAAAACTGACAATGTGTGTTCAAATTACAGTAGGCCTATTTAAGATTTTTGTTCAAAAATATTAACATCTTCACTCTGTCTGGATCTAAACGATTTCTCTTTGAATCACAAATGAAGCCTGCCGTGCTGAACAGTCTCTCGCTACATACTGTTGCTGGTGGAATGCACAAATATTTCCTCGAAAGAGTCTGGAGCTGTTTGCAATTATCTCTG
>PNEQ01038296.1:63180-89087 GCA_003012365.1 Medauroidea extradentata | reverse complement strand
TGTCATATCGTCGTACCAGGTCTAAGCAGAACTGCACAAACGTGAAAGGTAAGTATTCATTTCATATAACAAGCCCTCCACATATCGCTGCTCAATAACAGACATTGCTATAATTTCGATGTAGAAATGAAACCAATATGCGTAAAAATAACAAACGTGACGGGAGACAAATGAGATGCAGGTCGACCATTGCGTCTCACATGGCAGCATAATATGCAACTTTTGTCTTTGACGCATCGTTATGAGAAAACTATGCGAGCTAAAATTATTTCGTAAGAAGGAAACTGTACTCACAAGTATCGTATATAAAACTAGCACTATTTTATAAAAACATAAAATTATGATTTTATCGCACTTGAACACCCTTAAGCGCTGGTGAGGGGTGACATGACGTGAGTATGGAGCAGTGCCGAAATGAAGCGGCGGGGGAAACGGGATATTTCCCGAGAAAACCCGCTGACCAGCGGCATCGTCCGGTACGATTCTCGCATGCGACACGGGGGCCGCCTACTGCCGGGAATCGAACCCGGATTGCCTTGGTGGGAGGAGATCACTCTAACCATTGCGCCATCCGCTGTCACTTAATGAAGGTAGAAGATGTTATTGATAGGGACTTGCAATATTCACGTCAATATTTGATGACAGACTAAACTTCACGGCCTGAACATACCGGAGTACAACCTGTGATTATATTGACCACGAGACCGTAAGAGATATTAGTTACATGTGTGAACACTTTATACACGAAGTTGGTCATTCTACCATGGAACTTTCAATTACTGGACAGGCGTGTTCTCCGCTGCAGGCTACGACATTTATAGCCAATGGAGGATCTGGAACAAGTGTGCAGTCGTTTGAAGTTGCTGGCAAAATATAACGCGAGTATTGTACGTCTTTTAGTATGGATTTTCCTCGAGCTAATAATACATTTGTCTTCTAAATGTTTCACATTGATGTTTGTAAATTTTTATAGAAATAAAATGTTGCTCTTAATTAATTTCTATCAATAATTATTCCTGTTTTTCGTCATGTGTTCCCAGAAGATTAATCTCGCTTCAACTGCTACTCTAATGCCATAAGTTATAGCAGACTTTGACAAGCCGAAGCCGATATCTTAACATCGGCAGTTTCATATGACAATCCCCACAGATTATATTCTTCAGACGTGAATAAAGAGATTTCAAGTAAATTTCAAATTGTTGTCACTGTCGGACGCGTGCAGGATACTGTATAGACGGGTTTGAGGCATACTGCAAGATTTTATTGAAGAACAATATACAATGCACCGTGCAACTGCAGACTGGACAACTGGACAAGTGATATCTGTAAGTTACTTATAGTAAAAATAATTTGTTTTATATTAATTTTTCGAACAATTAAATGGTTATGGGTAGTTTCTCTTTCCAGGAAAAGTATTGTTCGGAGAGGGGGGAGGGAAAATGGCGTTACCGATGTCTTTGTACTACATTAAATGATTTTCCTGCTAATAATGAGTGAATTCCCTGTAATTCCGTGTTCGTACATTTTCGCCAACATACCGGCAGTAATTAGGACGACATATAAATACCTCCTGTTAATCCGAAGCAGCTGGTTGGTACTAAATCAACCAGGTAATAGCAGCGCTATTGATGGCTTTGATAACGACCCCTGTAAACGATGAATCAGTTCTAAACCATGTCATAGACGAAGAACTGAATCGTGGCAGTACAATCACTTATAAACATACAAATGCTCGTGTCTGTACTCGATACATCAATAGGGTTGTTACGTGTATTCCATCATCACATGGAAGGTCGTAAATCCTATCCTTATGACTAGAGATGATGGTATATTGCGAAAGGTTTTTGTGCCAACATACCCTCAAAAACACCGTGGTTTCTTCCGGCATGTATGATGTGGGTTATACGTCTGACACAACGTAACTCTCTGCAGACCAATAATAGGCATCAGCGGGATTCTTATTGGCTTAGTCAAATAGGGTAACAGTTTGACGTACAAGCTAAAGCCAGTAATATTCTGGTAAGCTGATCGTACGTTTAAACCCAGCAAATAGTCAAGTTTTCCCGCGATAAACCATCATCTCTACTTGTGACCATAAGCTCGAAGTATGGCAAAATGTGTGAGGGCAGAGGAATATCTTCTTCATTGTTCCCCTCCATATAGTGACATAGCGTTCGGTCGATTTGTCAGCTTGTAATAAGTAAATAGTAAATTGTGAATTGCGTGATTAGTAATTAAGGATCCATGATTGCTTCTGCGCCAATTTGTATCAGTGTCTTAGTTACAGCTCTGCAGTTGTACTTATTTGTTTTTGACAGAGTGTCTTTGTGTTAAGACGTTACCCGTTTGACCCTACCAATCAGAATAAGGTTACTGCGAGTAAAACATGTCCGTGATTTGCAGTAAAACGTTAAGACAAGCGAGAGTTAAATTCAGCCAATCATCGACCATGAAGCAGAGTCGCAGATGTGCACACGAGGAAATGAAGCAAACTGGTACAGATAACTTTTCACCAAAACCAGTAGAGATGATGGTTTATCGCGGGAAAACTTGGCTGTTTGCTGGATTTCAACGCACGTTCAGCTGACCAGAATATTATTGGCTTTAGCTTGTACTTGGAGCTGTTACTCCATTTAACTGAGCCAATAAGAATTCAGAAATCGCTGTATGTGATGCCTGTTATTGATCTGCAGACACAGTTACATTGTGTCAGAAGTATATCACCGAATCATATATGTTGTGAGAACTACAGGGTTTTCAAGGGAATGTTGGCACCAAACATTTTTGCGATATACCATCATTAGGGATGGTGAAATTTTGCGAATTCAATGACCTGCATGTTAGAATCAAATATCCTATGCATACTCAAGTCCCGACCACTTGTCCACTAGCTGCTACTCAGTGGAACAGCAGACAATGAACGAATAGACAGGGCTTGAGTGTGCATATGATATTTGATTCTAACATGCAGGTCATTGAATTCGCGAAATTTTGCTATCTGTAGTAATTAGATGTTACATATGTTGGTGAATACATAATCGAAAACGGCAACATAATTTTTAACCCCCCCCCCTTTTTCTCCTTATTTGCGCTTTTTTACTTTCCCATTCAGATAACAAGGTCGAGCGATGTGGCGCGGCGGTAACGCGTTGGACTCACGTGCGAGAGGACGCGGATTCGATTCCCGGCTACGACCGTCCTAATTTCGGTCTTCCATGGTTTCCTGAAATCGCTTCAGGCGATAATATAGGCCATGGCAGACTCCTCTCAGCTCCTGTCACTGTGCCAAGTTCTGTGTCACCGTCTATAATGACGAGACGTAAAGCTAACTATGGGAACAATAAGTTAGCGCCTATGCCTATCCACAGCATAGTTTGTAGCTGTTCGTCATTTTTACAGGAAAATGTGACACAAAACATTAAAACTTTTTTATGATACTGTACAACTTGTTGATTTAATTTTGTTGACTTTCCCGTCAAATAAAAATATATATTATATATTGTAGGTCGAGCCACAATATTGTGGCGAAAATAGTTTTGCACCATTTTGGATTGAATGCCTTATTTGCACATTTGTAGGAATGTTTCATGGTCATTGATATATGCTTTAACTCTCAGTTGACTTGTGGTTTTACTGGCAAATCACAGACGTATGGTGTCACAATGAACTTGCTTTGATTGGTGCAGTCAAATGAGAACAAATGAGAACCGTATCTAGACAAAGACACGTTGCCAATAACCATGAAGCAAATCTACCAATATGAACCAAATTTTGCAAAAATCTCGTGACAGACTCGCTGCTATCATTAAAGGTTTTCCGTAGTGACACTCATAATTTCACATTCATTGTTTTTGTAACATATTCATAGCTGACACTAACGTTTAAATAAACTAACCTTCAACAGATAAAAATGACTTGTGAGTCTTATTGAAACTCTAAAAATGCATCATTATTATGAAAGCATTTTTTCATGAAAAATAATGTAAAAAATAATAATATTTTGCAATTTTGAAAAGCAAAAGGCGATTCTAAGAGTAATAGTTGAGAATTATTAAAAATCAGCGAATTATTATATTTCTTATGTGAATAAGTTTTTTTATTGTGTGTAAATTTCGAAACCATCAAAAAATGTATTACTTAGTAAATAATAAGAAGCAAATATAGAGACCACATTGTGTCTAAACTTAATATTAATGAAGAAATACGTTTTGAAGTTCAAATTTTTAAACGGTATTTTCGAACACGTTGTTTACAGTGAATGTCCATCGTCGCTTGTGCGCTGTGGCAGCACAGCACGCATACTTGGAAATGACAGATGTCATTTAACTTAATTTTAAGTAAAAGTAAAAAAAAAAAAAACAATTTTGCGTTTTAAGCTATCAACTTTATGAAATTTAAATTCAGGACAGCTCTGTGATTGGTCGGTTTCCACCCATTACCGATACCAGCGCTCAAGCAGCAGAAATTTTCCCTGTGCCAAAATTTTAACGTCGATCTTTCTAACCTGTAATAGAACTAACCTTACCCAAACTAACATAACGTAACCTAGCATAACCTAACTAAACTTAGTTAACCCAAACCAACTTCACCTAATTTTGCTTGCATTAAGTTCCACCAGCTTGAATAAAGATGCACAATCTTGCACTAATTTGCATGGTCTTGCATAAAATTGCTCTAAATTGCAATAAGTTGCACTCCCTTGCGTCCATCCTAATCCAAACTAAGGTTAATTCTACCACAGGTTAGGAAGATCAATGTTAAAAGTATGGCACAGAGGAAATTGAGCGCTAGTATCGCTAATGGGTGCAAACTGAACAATCACAGAGCTTGCCTGAATTTTAAGTTACGTGTAGTTGATAATCTAAAACGCAAAATTGGTTTATTTTCATACTCAACTTAGCCCAACCTAACGAACCCAACCTAACCTAACCTAGCCCAAACTATCCTAACCCAACCTAACCTAGCCCAACTTAACCTAATCCAACATAACTTAACCCAACCTAACCCAAACCAACCTAACCCAAATCAACCTAACCCAAACCAACCTAACCCAAACCAACCTAATCTAAACCAACCTAACCTAACACAACCTAACCTAACCCAACCTAACACAACCTAACCTAACACAACCTAACCTAACCCAACCTAACCTAACACAACCTAACCTAACCCAACCTAACCTAACCCAACCTAACCTAACCCAACCTAACCTAACCCAACCTAACCCAACCTAAAACAACCCAACCTAACACAACTTTCTTGCAATGAGTTGCACTATCTTGCATTAAGTTGCCCTACCTTGCTTTAAGTTGCACGACCTTGCACTAAGTTGCACTAACTTACACCATAACTAGCTTTCACCTACCCTAGTCTAATGTTACCTCACCCAACTTAACTTCATCCCATCTAACCCCACTTAACATAACCCAACTAAACTTTACCCAACTTAACTTAACCCAACATAACCTAACCCAACTTAACCTGAGCCAACTTAACCTAACTTAGCCGAACTTAGTTAACACAAACCAATTTCACCCAACCTCTCTTGTACTGAATTCCAACAGCTTACACTAAGGTGCACTATTTTGCACTACATTGCACTTTATTGAACTAACTTGAACTAAGTTTCACTATGTTGCATGTAGGTGCATTAGTTTACACTAAGTTGTACTTACTGCACTAAGTTACATTTCCTTGCACTAAGTTGCACTTCGTGCAATAAGTTTCACTGTGTTGCACTAAGTATCTGTATCTTGCACTAAGTTGTACTAACTTGCACCCACCCTAACCAAACATAACCATCCAAACTAACATATACCAACCTAATGTAGCCATACCTAACCAAACCTAGTTACCCAAACCAAAGTTCACATACAACCAATTTTACTTACAAGTTTTTTTAACATATTTGCGCTTAGTATGCTTTATGTATTAAATAATTTGTAAACAGTGGGATAAAAATGGTATACTATTTTTCTCTCAATGTCTACGAATTTAATTTAACAAGTAATACAACCATAAAACAAATGTGTTCAAGAACATGTGTATTAAATTGGTTGTAAATGTGTACATTAGAAGTATAGTGGGATCTTGAATTAACCACCGCGATACGTTACGCATTTAATTAAGATAGTCGTTATCCTGCTGAAGGAGTCTAGGCGCCCTAGTTACCTAGGGTGGCTGGAGGCAGAAACGTTAGCTTTAATACGCCGCTACTCAACTGCTGTTGTAAACAAAAGCGGTGTTGTAGAGATCAATAACGCAGCTTCTTAAAGACGGCGGCATGAGAGTGCGCTTCAAGATAACGTCAGCAAGGCTGGAACAAACAGGTGGAGCCGTGGTATAAAAAAAAACGCCTTCCATTCTCGAAGACCCGGGGTTCGATTCCTGGATCCGGCCATAGAGATTGTAGTTTTCCTTGGATTTCTTACATCACTGCAGAATAAAACCGGATTACAGCCCCACTTAACGTGTGTACGTACGTAAGGTTTTTGGGTTTAGTTTCAGAACCAGAGGCGGATCTAGGAAGGGGGTGGCAAGGGGGGCGGATTGCCCCGGGCGCCATGTTAAAAGGGCGCTGGCGGTACCATATAATGTTATAAATATAGTAATTATAATTATAATGCACACTTAAAACCCTGCTAATGGTAGCTAGTAAGTACAGGCTTTATGTATTTCTACTAAAATGTTATACTGTTATCTACGCGAGAGCAGAACAACGTATGCAAGATACGTTTTTTACTGTTGGGTTGTTTGGACTGATGTAAAATGGATGAAGCTGGGGGGGGGGGGGAGTGAATCACAATTCTTGCCCCGGGCGAAGGAAAATCTAGATCCGTCCCTGTTCAGAGCACCATATAATCAAGTTGCGTACAAACGTTAGTTTTGATAGTGAAAAATGTCGGTAGTAAATTATTGTATATCAATAGTTCTGGAACGAAACCAATAAAATAATTGATAATAAAAAATGAAGAATTAAAAAAAAAACATTATTACTATTAAATTAAATCTTCCGTTCTCACGACTATTTTTAAACTGGATTCACGACCGTCACTTAGCGTAAGTACAGTAGAAGTAAAAAGTTCATCAATTCTGTTACCGAAGGGTATTTTTATTCATTTCAAAGAATTGATATTCACACTAAATGAACAATACACGTCATGTAACATTCAATGTAAACTGTTTATGCGAGAAAAAAAGTGAGGATGCACTTGGTTGCCTGCCAAATACGCAAGCCGCGTTACAAAGCTGCTCGTACAACTTACGGTTTACGTAAAGTAATAACGTTATTCATAGATTTTTTAAATCTCTAGTAGATTTTGTTATTTTCAGTTAAAACCATTTAAAAAGTCGATTTTTGAAAGGTATCTATCTTCCTTATGAGTACTGCATGACAGTGTTCGTGTGATATTTTCTAGACCTTATTGGATATAGAATCATCTCACAGCGTTTGTACCTAACGTTTAGGAACATTCTGTATATCAGTAGTTAGTGTCTGCATTTGCGACCTACGTACATCATACCATCTCAAGAGCATTCCGTAAGACACGCATAAATATACCTCGTGAACCCATTACCCGAAGAGACTGAAGCAGGCAGTAGCTTGATAAAGGAAAAAAGGGGGGGGGGAGGAGATAACAAAAAATAATTTTTAATTCCGACATTAGATATTTACTTTTGAGTACGGTACAATCTATACACTTTGATTGTTACTCAGAGTTCTTTGTTTACGTTCAAAAGTGGCAGAAAATTATGAATTAACTTAAAGGAAAGAGTAACAAAGGGTTTAGAAGTGCTCACTTTATCCTGAACCACCTATATGTATGGAGGTCGCGGGTGACGCAGTGGTTAGAAAACTCGCCTCCCACAAAGGCGGGGTTAGGATTTTCGCATGTAGGAATCGTACCAGACGATGTCGCTGGTCGGTTTCCTCACGTATCTCCCGTTTCCCCTGACCCTTCATTCCGGCGATACTCTATACTTACTTCATGTCATACTCCACCAGCCCTAAAAAAGACCTCGATGTTAAGTAAAGACCAAAACCTCTTCGCTTCACTTTCACTTCCATCTAATATGTGTGTGGGTGTACACTTAATTGCAACAAAATTAATCCCCATCCGCCAACCCCCCCTCCCCCCAAAAAAAATCCTTCTAAAAAAGTCTTGGCCATGCCTCTGAACTGCATATTATGTGCTGTTGATGACGACAATACGACTTGAAATTATAAGTCTGCTTAAAAGTGTGTGACAGTCAGGTAAGAAAAGTTCAACGACAGCGGCGGGAACTAGGAGAAACGTCTGCTCGGCGAAGAGCAAGTAAGCCGAAATCTGGATTTCTAGTCCTCGACTCTAGAAGTCCGCGACGAGATCGATTTCCTTGGCAAACAAGATCTGAGATCTATGCGGGAAAAAAAGCGAGGGCGGATCGTGCTGGTTGCAGAGAAAAAGTTCAGGAAAAGGTCACACGAAGCTGAGAACTTTTCGCACTCCTCGGCAGAGCGTCCAGAAGTTTATGTTTTAAAATTAGATTAAGAGATTTGGACTTTAGATTTTTTTTGTGATACGGTAGTGGGGAACGCGTTCTTAACACATATTCGCCCTCTAGCGAAGAGTGTTAATCTAACGTGTAGTGTTTTCGTAAAAAAGGTTTTCAATGGTTCTTCAAGTGGTGACCAAATTATTTTATTTGTGTAAAGTATTTGTTAAAGTAAAACGCAGGTCTCTATAATTTTGTTTCGCGAATAAGGCTGGTATTTTTCCAGCTACAGTGATGTCAAAAAGACATTTTTACCACTTTTGAGGTGATATCCTTTTGTAGATTAACAAATTGGAAACACTTATCGTACCACGTACTAGTTTGCTTTTCCACCGTAGAGATTCATTTGATGGCATCTGCTATGGCATGTCCCTACACCAAACATAAGTTTTCCAAATTTTTACTAACTATAATACAATATTTGCAAGAATTCTTAATCCAAAAATAGCTATCCTCAAAGAAAATTTTTTTTGCAGTAAAGAAACCGGTTCACTAAATAGGTAGCTATGACGTCTAGGGAAATTTTCGTCGAATCATTTATGTTGCAAACAAAACTTCAGTGTTTACAAGAAATTTTCCATTTTTATTTATTTTGGTCTTTTTACGTGGCTTCGAACAGCTTAAGGCCTTACTAGAGGTACACGTGGTAAGGGGGTAGGTATCGGCCACGTCCTTTGTTAAGGAACCATCCCAGCATTCACCTGGAGTCATTTCGCGAAAACATGCAAACCGGAATGAGGATGGCCGGAGTCTGGGCTCTAACTCGGATCCTTCTGAATGCGAGGCGAGTGTTTTCCACCACGCTCGATACTTACTCAATCGATGCTGACTGTATTGAACTCGACGCAAACTCACTAACATAAATAAAAAAAGGGATTCTTCCCCTTGCTGCGGGAAACGAGCAGCCGCACAGACGAGGGAAATCCAATTTCCAGGAATGGGGTCCGCAGCTAGGAAATGATAGCGGGATACCAGACCTGGCAATTCCACTGAGCAGATAAAACTAGCCCGCTGTTGACTGTGGCTGGTACGTTCGAAGATGTGACCGGTATAATCCTGGGCAGACGGATCTGGATTTAACAGCAGGCGAATTAGCTCGTCTGGCCAACCGCGTGCAACTCTCGACATGGGGACAGAAGCCTGGCGCGAATCCAGTGGGTGGGGGGCAGGGGGCCCACCCCCCTTTTAACCATTTATGTATAGTTTATATGTAAAATATTACGAACTTTTGAAGTGATATATTCAATTTTGCACCTTAAAATTAAATTTTACCGGGAGGGTTCCCAGACCCCTCCATCACCCTCCCCCCCTACAATTCATTATTGACTCGGGGTGTTGGCATAGCTACTTTTTAGGAATAGGCTCCCCCCCCTACCAATAAAATAGAGCTGGAACCGCTTCTGGCTGACACTTAACTCAGTACAGCTTCAGACCTGGAGAGGCGGCTCGGGACGAAAGCCCACCTAAATTTCTATTTTCAGCCAATTCGTATCTTTACGCGCGTAACGGCTCACGACGGAAGTCAACAACTTCTCTGAACACGTCACTTTATTTCTGCGCATGTGAGACAAATTGTGCGGTCAGTAGGAACCTATACAGTTTCATTAAAAAAAAAAAAACTTTGTTAATTATATAAAATACAAATATGTAGATTTCAATTGATTTCATTTTCAGTATTTTTTTTTTATTTAAACAGGGAAATGCACGTACGTACATTCGGAAATTCACTGCCAATCATACAATTCGTAAAGCAAGCATTGTTAAGGCGCCCGCCTACTGGCAGTGTGTTTGTGTGAGTGAGGCACGGTGACAAGGGCGGTGTTTACCGGCTCATCTGGTGCAGTATCACCTCTACCGCACGACACTGATACGGCGTGCAGTGGTATCGTAGGACACTCGCCTGACTGACACTTCCAGAGGTGACCCCATCTTTTTATTGGTGGAAAATTTTAAGCAAAGTCCATTACGTGTTTCTATAGTAGTTTCACACGAATCCCGTTAGTAGTTCTTCAGATATAACAGGTGGAAAAAGCTGTTTAATTTTTATTTTTATTTATTTTTTTTTTTTTTTTTTTTTTTTTTTTTTTTTTTTTTTTTTTTTTTTTTTTTTTTTTTTTTTTTTTTTTTTTTTTTTTTTTTTTTTTGCCATTTTGAGGAGCTCCGAAATGCTTTTTCTACTCGACGTGTTACTTTGGAACGACTCTTCAGCCATCGTTCGGAGTGTATTTTCTTTTCGCATTTAGACACATTGGGCATATGCGGAATAGTTTCTTGAAAAAAAAAAATGTACTTACTAACACGCTGTAACGCATTTTAAGCGCGTGGTAAGCAAGGCCCTTAATGTTAACAATAACGTCTAGTGATATTTTTCAAAAGTTAGGCCTACATTTTTTGTGCTCACTTTATCGGGAATGGCCTATGACCATGTAAGACGGGAAGAGAAATGACACAATATTAAACAATACAGAAGTAAAATAGTCGGTAGGACGGTAAACTCGGTCATACACTCCAGCAACATCCCGCCAATCAGCATAAGGCGGCTGCTTTACTAGCTGATAGCCAGGCCAATAGGAAACCTGCGCATGAGCTTAACAGACCCGGGGCTGGTTTCAACAGCCAATAAGCGACTAAGTTCGCCTGTAACAAACGATCCGTCACGTCATTTCACGTCTGTGTTACTATTTAGTCTGTGATGTAATCATTGCCTTCGTCTATTAAGTTTTGTCTGAGACAGAGTAAAGGCTGAATCACTGCTGCAATACTAAATTTATAAAAAATTTATTTTTGTTGCTTAATTTGACTATCGAAAATTCTTTACTCGGAAGTATGGAATTTGGCCACCTATTGAGAAAAATATAAAGGTAAGATGTCAAGCGAGCGACTGGAATATTCAATCGTCAATAAAATCTGAAGTATCATAATTAAAGATGGTGAAATTTCGCGAATTCAATGACCTGCTTGATAGAATCAAGTAACCGATGCATACTCAAGCCCTGTCTATTCGTTCATTGTCTGCTGTTCCGCTGAGTAGCAGCTAGTGGACAAATGGCTGGGCCTTGAGTATGCATACGATATTTTATTCTAACATGCAGGTCTTTGAATTTGCGAAATTTCACCATCTCTAATCATAATTCGATGGAACATTTTTCGAGTCGGGCTGGATATATTATAAGTGGACGTTAATTTACACAGCACAGGCAGTAATATGCTTTGCTTTCCGAGTAAAAAATTAAAAACTGTTTTTAGAAAAAAACAAGGGCTTAAAACCACAAAATCCATAGAAATGGAAAACATAATTATTTTATAATTTTATGTGATAAAATCCAGGTATATATATATAGTAAACGAATTTCAAAAATTTTAAAGTAATATTTAACATCCATTAACCTCTGTACAACAGGTTTTCAGATAGTAAAAATACGATCAACACGCGAGTATTTTTGGAATTCGGTTGTTATATGTATTATATATAAAATTATAAAAATTTTAACTTTTCCGTTTTTATGAATTTTGTTGTTGCAAGCTCTTATTTTTCTAAACACTGGTTTTAATTTTATGCTCGAAAGCAATGCATACGACATTCTAGTGCTGTATAAATATATGCCTGCCAATAGAATATCTAATTGACATAACCTTCACATCTAATTATGATGAGTAGTTCAGATTTTATAGACGAGTGAGTATTCCGATCGTTTACTTGACTTCTAATATTCCATGCCCATCGTGAGATTATAACGCAAACGGGCACTAAATAAGCAATGTAGAGATCGTGAAATTTCGCGAATTAATGACCTGCATGTTAGAATCAAATATCCTATGCATACTCTCAAGTCCCGACCATTTGTCCACTAGCTGCTACTCAGTGGAACAACAGACAATGAAGGAATATACAGGGCTTGAGTATGTATAATATATTTGATTCTAACATGCAGGTCACTGAATTCGCGAAATGTTCGTTCCCCAAATAAGTAGGGACAGGACCTTTTCGCGAAAAGATTTTTGCACCACTGTGTTTCAGTGCTATATGTCTACGCCATGATTCGTTAATGTGTGAGCAGAGACGGCGAAATATATTTGCATCTAAGGGCTCAAGAATCAAAATCGGAAAGTAGTTAAGAGTAGTGACGGGAAAAATTCGCGGGTTCACTGAGCTGTAGGCTAGCCTCCAAGAATATATTTGAAATCGTGCAGACAGCAGTCGTTTATTAGCTGCTCGCTGACACAGTCAAATGGGCCTGTATTCAGTTACAGTTATATTATTGGCTCAACTACTTCCAGGAAGTGTCGAGTAAGTCAACAGCCAATTATGAACGTGATGCATACCTATAGTCGCTGGAACTCTAGCTTGCGCCTAAAAGGAAACGCGAATTTTTCAGGTCTCTAGTTAAGAGCAATCTTACCCATTTCACAAGTTGTATATGTTTTGTAATTATTCTGTAAATGGCACATAACCAAAGAAATATCTCTACTAAGCACACAATGGTAAACAGTCAGTGTTTTGGACTTAATTATTCGCCCTTACAGTAGATTAGTTAGGGATCATAATGCGAATTCCGAGCCGTGGGTTCCGCCATCCATGTGTGTAGGATTCCATGTATGTACTGTCCGCGCGTCAGCTCTGAGTCCCTGGTGTATGTATTTTTCTTCGTAAACTTGATGTACGCTACAGTAACACAGTATCAAACACGTCCTAACTTACGACGTTACTAAGGCTAGCATGTGCGTCACCTGCTATTGGGCCTCGTTGTGTTATTTATATATTTACGGGCGAAAAACACATACCCGTCAGGGACCCAGAGCTGGCACGCAAACAATATGCTGTTTGTTTTAGATGCGGTTTTTGAATCTTTTTTTCCCGTTCACACGTGCACAGGATGAGTCTGCACTTGGTGCATTAATTTTGTATGGTGTTAATTTAAAAATAAAGGATTCATATGTTTTCAATTTATTAAGAAGGTAGGAATAGTGGGAGCATACTGCCTTGATAATTGAGATTGAAGGTACATTTATGTAAATTAAATTAATATTTTGCTCTCATATATACGAGATGACTTTATATTTGACAGAATTAAATACGTAATAGCATAGCGCATATGTATATATATATATATATATATATATATATATATATATATATGTTTTGTGTGTGTGTAGGTGTGTATGCGCGTGTGTGTGTGCTGACAACTTTTCATCACTTGTTTAACTGTGATATCGTAAGATCTGCGAGGAAAATCAAAATAATATAATGGTTTGTTTCATCTGGTGTGTGTCGTCCAGTGTAAGCTTAGACATATTATATATACTGCCTCTGCCAAGTTACGAACCTCTAAGCTTTTAGGGAGACGGGAAGTAGTCGTGGCTGAAGTCAAGGATATGCGATATAGAGCTGTTTCTACCGCCAATCCTTCATGAAAGCAGATTGTCGCGTCTTTGCGTCTGCGAGAGTTCAACTTCAGCCGGCTAAGTTTGGTGCCTGGCCCTAATGTGATAATCGATACTAGCGCGACCCTGCGAGGGCTAATACTGGTGGCTGGCGTCAACGCCGGACTTCTGTACGTCGGGATTAACTTAACCATACTTCACGTCGCCATCTCGCTGCGTCTCACATGTTTGCATATACTTGTCTGTGTGAAACTTCTCCAATTGTATTCGAAACTTAATATTTTAATTTTGTTTTTGTACTTACATTT
The DNA here is from genome assembly GCA_003012365.1 of Medauroidea extradentata. Classification (NCBI taxonomy): domain Eukaryota; kingdom Metazoa; phylum Arthropoda; class Insecta; order Phasmatodea; family Phasmatidae; genus Medauroidea; species Medauroidea extradentata. Next base: position 74,862 of record PNEQ01038296.1, on the reverse strand, counting down.
CACATACATTTGAGTAACTGTATCGTAACATTTCTTAACGTTTACGCAGGACCCTTTTCGTTTATAATCATTATCTTAAATGTTAAAAATTGGTAAATTGAGCATTAGTTAATTAGTTAACATTGTTTCCCCATTTTAACTTCATGTCTGCAGGCTATGTACGAAGAACTCTTAACATAGTAATTGATGCACGGAATAATTGTAACATAGCGTGCATTTTGGCCCGTGTTCCCTCTGCCTGTTCCAACTATTGTCGAATGTTGCACCGAATTCGCAACAGTTGTACTTTGTTTGAATTACTTCATTAAAATTTGACAGTTCTGTACGGCGTTTACTTTTTTAATGTTGTACGTGATTAATAATATATTAGTTAATATTTGAGGATCTAAAATAAATTTCAGACGTCTATTCCACCATATTTACATTAAGTTTTATCTTAAAATGTGACTGACATTACGTTATATAACCAGAAGGGTCAATAGTTTGTGACGAAAATATGTTTGCACAATTTTCTTCCAATGCCTTACGTTCATATCTGCGGCTCTTGTTCACAGTCGATGATTGGTTGTTTATCTCTCACTTGTCTTGGGAGGTACCGAGTGTCACTCTCGTCGAGTGTCATTTACAGCGAATTTCAGTCTGTGTAAGCTCACCGTGTCAGTTGCACCGAATGTCAGCTACACCGCTGTGTTGACCTCTGCTCCGAGTGCCATCGCCTGGCAAATCACAGACGAAGAGGCGTAACAATAATTAGGGACCTAAAAATTTAGAGTTATTCGCTAACTTATACCGGTGGCCGAATGTTTGTGTGGTTTGCCTGAAAGCATTTTTCAATCAATGATATATAATCAACTGTAAAATAACCTGGAGACCCGGAAATTTCGCGGGTTCAACGACCTGTCGGTTGGACTCCACAGTCTTGTATACACTCTATCCTCAGCTACTTGTTCATTGTCCGGTTCTTCAGTGAGTGAACTGTGAGTGGGTGGAGTGTAGGCTTGCTATTGGTTCGTCCTACTCGAGGACTTCTTTCATAAATGGTAGTCCAATCGCGAGAGTAACATTTTTGTACTACAGTTTGAAATTTAACTTGAACTCAAATGAATTCGCGAAATTTGCGGTATCTTTAAAAATACCTAATATCCTCAGAGCCACTGATCTTTGGTGAAAAGGATTTTGCACGAACTTGTTGATCTGCCTTACATATACATCCGATATTCTGCTCAATGGTTACTGGCAGTGTGTCTTTGTGCAGAGGAGTCACTCATTTGACTGTGACAATCAATGAGCAGAAAATCAACACTTTGAGAATTAAGAACATCCTATCACTGACCATGAAGAAGAGCTGCAGATGTGCACATAAGACATTGAAATAAGTTGGCACAAAATTATCTTCTCCAAAAATCAAATATACACAGGCCCAGAACCAATAACGTCACGGTATATGTTCGGATGATCTTTGAAAGAACTGTGCAATGGGAGTGCATGACTGGATTTGTTTGTATGGACATACTCCATTGCGAAATAAATGACTGTCACAAGAAAACTAAAAGTAAAAATAAGACAAAAAAACATTAATAAGCAGAGTATGCTTTAGTCATCAGGATACATACACAACATGAAATTCCAAAAATGGAATCTGGTCAGATTTGTTCCTTGTTTTATCTGCCCAGATTGCTGTCAAAGTTTACTGAAGCTATACGAAACAGAGAAGAGTATGAGACTTCGGTCCTCCCACTACCCCGAGGCAGGTGTTGAAGTGGGTACCAAGGACAGTGGGATCTACCTCCGGACTGATTGTTGCCCAAGGGGAGGATCAATAACAATCTTCACCAATCCTCCAGGGTCCAAGCCCTACCACCTCTACTGTGGATCCTTAAATCCCTCCATTACTTCGCGCCTGTCTCTTTCCCTCCAGCAGCAGGACAGCGGGATTTTGTTTCGCAGAGATTTCCAGGCGGAACACTGGCTCTTTCTCGAGTATCGGTACAAATATTAAGAGCTCTATCTATCTTGCAACCACGAGCTCTCTCCGGCAGTTTCAAAGCCCATGTAAGCGGGTCTGCCCCTCCTCAGCCGAACAGCAGTGATCGCCCTCGAATATGCTGGAACACACGACCTTTCTGTTCTCTGAGAAGGAACGCTTGTTATGTTAACTCGTCTCCATGAGTCATGTAGTGGTGACCCTATAATAATATGACGAAACTATTTGAGATATGAAAATGTGTTGTACTCTCATAGACCATTTTAAATATTCTGAACCAAAATTATCATGCTCAAAAAGGACCACAAAATCAATCATTTTTTTATATTTGCGGCCGCTAGAAATTAAGCTTAAAGTAATGGAGGACTTAAAAAAAATTGTATATAAGCGTGTAACGTTCCTTAAATGCAATTCTTAATCAGACGTCTTTCATGTACGTTGAGTTATTCCGAATATACTTACCTCGGCTGAGGCTCTGCACATCGGCGGCCTAGTTAGGCGACCACATTAACATTACTGTAAATGAAACTACGAGTCGCAAGTTCGGTAAATATTAAGAATCACTACTCATTGTGTACCGGCCAAACTATTGATTTTAGACATATAGTTTCGTGATGAAAAATATTTTTAGAGAGGTTTTAAGTAGTCCTACGTAATATTTTTGCTAGATTAGGTTATTTTAGGTTAGGTTAAGTTAGGTTATTTTAGATTCGTTAAGTTAGATTAGGTGAGTTTAAGTTAGATAAGGTGAGTTTAAGTTAGATTTGGTTACTTTAGGTTAGCTGCCTAACATAGGTTAGGTAAGGTTAGATTATCTAACCTAAACTAATCTAACACGTTTTTTTATGTAAGACTACTTCTAATGTCTCTAAAAGTCCTACGTAACATTTTTTGTTGGGTTAGTTTAGATTAGGTTAGTTTAGAGTAGGTAGCCTAAACTAATATAATATAACTTAACCTAACCTAAACTAACCTAACATAACCTAACTTAACCTAACCTAAATTAACCTAACGTAACAAAAATATTTTACGTAGAACTACTTGTAACGTCTCTAGAAACATTTTTCATTAATAACTGAATGTATAAAATCTATAGTTTGGTCTGTGTATAATGAGTAGTGATTCTTAATATTTACCGCAAGTTCGTGTCCGAGCCGCCAGGGGCACTACAGAAATGACAGTATAATGAAAATTATAAACAACACCATTGCGGCGGTTCCATGTCGTAAATGAGTCAACTCAGTAGACTGGTAGAAAAGCTAGTGTCCAGACCAGTGGCGGCTCGTGGGTTGTTGCCAGGCGGAGCTGCAGATAGTCAGAACTGTACACTCTTGATGAACGCACCGTAGATCAATGACCATGAAATATTTGCCGGCTACTAGATGTGTTGTGACCACTCAGTAGTAAGGGGCACCTGCACATCAGCGTGTCAGTGGCTGTAAAGTCAACCAGTGCACAACCCTGTACAACTCTTGGCAACTGCAGCCCTACCTTGCAACAACCCACGAACCGCCACTGGTCCAGACCTGTGTTTCTTGAGATCTTAGGAACAAACACTAGACTCCTTCAAAAGCGCTGTTTTCTCCGGGCGGTTAAGTTGTCACCTAATGTATGCAGTATGAACTGCAAGACAGCCAGGTTACATAACTTCTCATCGGCAAGTTTAGGTGAAGCAACCTGTACATTAACACGGGTGAAGCACTCCCAGTGGCTGAGTAGCCTAGTAGGTAGAAACCAAAAACATTCTTTACTTCACTGACCTGTAAAATATCCCGCAAGGTTATATGCTTGCTGAAGCATACTACAGCTTCTAATTGACTGCTCGTTGAGACGCCGATACCACATGAATATGCCTGCATTTTTTAAATTCTTTATTATTGACTCTGTTCCTTCTAGGAGTCGAATAAGTCTTGGGTAGAGACGGTGAAATTTCGCGAATTCAATGACCGGCATGTTAGAGTTAAATATCCTATACATACTCAAGTCCCGACCATTCGTCCACTAACTGCTACTCAGTGAAATAGCAGACAATGAACGAATAGACAGGGCTTGAGTATGCATAAGATATTTGATTTTAACATGCAGGTCATTGAATTTGTGAATTTCTCCATATCTAGTCTTGGGTAAAGAGAAAGTGGCAGAGAGATACAGTTCACTGAATTTATAGACTGTGCCCAAAAAGAATCCGCAAATTTTTTAGGTCCCTATTAGTAGTGCATTTGCTTCGAAACATTCGCATTATAGGCGCCACCAAGATATCAACTAGACTTTAGCAGTACGAATTAGACACGAAGAAATGAAATTTTACTGACTTAAATTTTGGAAGTAGGTGCTTGCGTTTGTTGCTGCTTTACAAGCTGTGCCAGTAAGCTTAATATTTACAAAGGAGGAAGATTGTTGTTACAGCTACAGTTAGTCGAAAATCTCCAGAATATTTGGTGCCACCACATTTCGCAAAACCGTTTAGTAGTTTGTAGCTTGTATAATTGAAAGATGGTTATATACTTGTTTAAAGGCGAATATCACAAATATTCAGCAATGGCGCATCGCAATTGTCAATAGCCCAGTCAGATGGAGATATGCCAATTACGAAAAAAAGAATGTCAGATATGGAAATGTTGTACTGAAACCTAGCAAACTGTTAACTGTTTCCGCAATAAATGTCCCACCCTACTGATAGCTTAAGAGAAATTTTGTTTAGTCGAAAAAAAAAGGTGATTCAATATTAATAGAACGTACAATAAATAGAAAATTAAAAATCGTAGATCATTTTCTGTGAAGTGTGTACGGTATGTATTAGCTCACGACTTACTTGATAGCTGCAGGATGGCTCTGAACCTGTACAAAACGAATACAGGCCCGGAAATTTCGCCGATTCGTTTACAAGATGTTAGAATTTACGATCCTGTAAACGTTGAATACTTTCGCGATTAAGTCACAGTTAATGAAATTCTTAGTTGAGGACAGTGAACCAATAGCAGACCTGCATTCAAAAAATCACTCATGGCCACTCACTAGATCAGCAGCCAATGGACAAGTATGTTAGTAGGACATAGTGTACACAGGACTCTGGAGTCCAGAAAGCTGATCGTTGAACCCACGAAATTTCCGGGTCTCTACGAATGTAGTAACAAATCCCAGTACCAATCCCACAGCAAATAAACTGTCGATGTATGATCGATCGATTGTACAGAGATATTGCAATTTAGCACACAGTCCAGTGAGCACGCTAATGTTTCCGATCACTGGCAGTTGGAATGGTAACATTAACTGGAAAAAAAGTGCGTATATACTTCGATAACACAGAGGGTTCTGTGAAACATCAGACGTATATGAGAAAATATACAATTTCCGGAATTACATGGGAAATTTTGGTTCGTATTTCCTGCAGAAGTGAGGACAAATTGTAAACATTAAGGGGCGTAAAATTAACAAGGTTACACACAAAATTTGTAAACGTCCTGTACCTGTGAATTTATTTCTTTAGTCCTTTTTATTAAATAAAAACTTAAAAAAGTGTAATATTTTATGTATTCCTTCAATATTTTGTAGGTTTTGTTGACAACTAACTTGTGATTTACTGTATAAAAATACTCTGATTCAATCAATTTAAAATTCTAACATTATTTTTGTTATAGATTTTATAGGCCTACATGATGCACGGTTTTTTATAATATAATAGCTGTATCTGAAAGAAAAGGGGCGTAATTTACAGTAATAGCTCAGAAGGTCTTACTGAAATAAAAAAAGCGATGTAATTATTAATTTGCCACATAACAAAAAGTACTGTGGACTAGCCGTCTTTAAACAACTACATAATCATTAGAGAGGATGATTTTTCGCGGGAAAACTTGACTATTTGCTGGGTTTCAACGCACGTTCAGTTTACCAGAAGACGAGTGGTTTTCGCTTTTATGTGGAGCTGTTGCCCTATTTGACTGATCCAATAAGAATCCCGCTGTTTTAATATTCTATGCCTGATATTGGTTTGCAGATAGCTACGTTGTGTCAGACGTATATCATCTAATTATATGCGTTGTAATTAACTACAGCGTTTTCAAGGGTATGTTGGCACAAAACATTTTCGCGATATATCATCCTCTCTAATAATCATTCTCTAATCACTAGAGACTGAAAAAATTCGCGGGTTCACTGACCTGTAGGCTAGCTTCCAAAAAATCTGTGTATTCAAGCTTCACATTGGCTGCTCGCTGACACAGTGATATCACATAATTGGATTTGTTTTGCGTTGTTTCTTTATTATTGGCTCAGTCCTCTCCAGGAGATGTCAGAGGGTCAAGGAGCAATTATGAAAGTGACGCAAACTTAGGGATATTTGAAATCTAGTTTGTGTCTAACATAAAACGCGAATTTTTCAGGTTCCTACTAATCACGCAATGCGCAGGTTGCTACACTGTTTTGCAAAATATGTTGGTACAAAGATTCTTGTGATTTTCGACTATCTCTAGTTAAAGGTTTGTTGTAAATTGATGTATGTTTGCTGAGAGACGGCACCTGCTTTTGTACAGTGATTGTGCAGGTCAAGAAGGGATGCAGGGAGCCAGTGCAGAGCCTGCCCTCCACAAATAAAGCTTCGGCCAATCACGACCAGGTGCTGATTGAAGTCACGCGAGGTGCCAGCCCAACTACAGACCATGGCGTGGTAGGGCTCTCCTTTATAGCCGAGCCGAACAATTATAGGTCTTGCGTGTCCAAAGTTTTTGGGGGTGTATTTTAAACGTTAAGGATCTTGCATGAGTTATACGTTAGTAGTGTACTGGATCAGACACATTTTGTCTTAGAATTCTTTTGGGATTATGTATATTGAGTAGGAGATCCTCTTACGATAGATAGTGCTCCACGAAATACATTAGGAGCCACGGTGGCCGAGTGTTCGCCGACCCCCCGTGGCTCAGTTGGTATTGGTTGAGCGACCGGCTATGGTGCGGGGGGTTCTGGGTTCGATTCCCAGGTCTGGCTGGGTGTAAATTTGTGTTTGTCCATTTGGGTCTCAAAAATTGTCACTATACAAATTGTCTCACGAAAAGTACTGGGGTCACTCAAATTAAGTCACATTAAAGGGGGGAATCTTTGGTGCAGTGATGCTGCGGAAGCTTCCGCATCGCCGCTGCACCAAGCATTTTTGTCAAAAAAAAGTTGGTTGAGCGGCTGGCTTTGGTGCGGGGGGTTCTGGGTTCGATTCCCAGGTCTGGCTGGGTGTAAATTTGTGTTTGTCCATTTGGGTCTCAAAAATTGTCACTATACAAATTGTCTCACGAAACGTACTAAGTCACATGAAAGGGGGGAATCTTTGGTGCAGTGATGATGCGGAAGCTTCCGCATCGCCGCTGCACCAAACATTTTGAAAAAAAAAAAAAAAGTGGTCAGACCATTCGCCTATCACCAAGGCGATCCGGGTTCGATTACCAGCGGGTTCGGACCCAGAATTTTAAAATTTTAAAATAAACACAGACTTTTGTTACCCCATACCTGCATAGTTTAAATAAAAGTTTTGTCGAGGCTAAGCTTCTTTGTAGTGGTAAATATTTAAAGAAATTTTGGCAGTGTTATATATATATATATATATATATATATATATATATATATATATATATATATATATATATATATAGCTTGAATTTAAGCATATCAGTTATTTTTATATATTCTGTTCTTGAGTTGGTCCAGTGCTTGTGTCACTAGCATGTCCAATTATCTGCGGACCAGGGGCCGTTGATCGACATATGAATCATTTGTTACACACAGCAGAGACTATGTTTACGAATAAATTTCACACAGAGGAGGGACTTGATGATGATGGATGCTAATCCTACAGTGTTGGCCATGCATACTATTACAACGCAATGCTCATACACAACTTACAAAGAGATTGAAGAGTAAATAATGTAGGTTATAATAAAAGTGGTCCTCAAGAAGACAGAAATTATCAACTTCCAGGGGTTAATCCCCGAAAATAAAACTCCCACTCATATGATAGTGGGCATATGTTTTAAAATTGGAATTATATATGATCAGAAATATAAAAACAACCAAAAGATCTTTGTTTCTGGGTTTTAAAAATGATGATTTTATTTGTTTAATTTGTTATTCCCCCCCCCCCGAAATTATGATTATATAATGCTCCCTTTTTAAGGCCATGCTCTTTGTTTAAATTTTTTAGCAATATTAATTTTTTACGCCTAAACGACAGCAGATATCAAAAATCTGTTTGGAAAACCGTCTTCTCCGTGTTGACTTATTTGATCAAGTCAGTTAATATGTAGTCTAGCTAATTATGTAAGTAACGAGAATCTGGTTAATTGCATTTTTAGTCAAAACTGTATAATTTCTTGTCTTGAACAATTTAACAATCGTGTCAAAAACCATTTTAAACAAAACGGTTGAACACATGTTTGATATCTACTCTCGTTTAGCTAAAGAAATCCATAAAACAGTAGTAACAAGAGAGCATGGCCTTAAGATACAAACCAAAATCTGAAAAATGGGGAAATTACTTCCTCCATACAAACAAAAATCTAGAGAGCACCTCTTTGCCATACATTCTACACCTGTGAAGAATCATTGAGAAAATATCGATATTAATTATTTGGACTCACGATGGTTGCAAACTCGTTTTTCGACAAACACTGAACGTGAATATTCGTAGTAATTAAAATTTTCTTTGCAAGGAACTATTTCTCATAAGGCGAGGTTATGGAATGCTCTAACGCCTCTAGCAGGGTCTCCCCTCCACCCCCCCCCCCAAAACTCGTTATTCAGTTTCGAGAGTTTCATCTCGCTGCAGCAGAGTTTAACTGCGAGCCATAAAGCCAGGCATAGGGGCCATTAAACAGCCATTTCAGGGGTGTGTTCAGGCGGGGGTGGAGGGACGGTAGACTAGAATGAAGCTATGTTACATCCCCATATCCACTCCCCTACTCACACCACTCTACCCACATCCAGGCGAACTGCTCCAACAATGACGTCACTAAACTGGCAGCTAGCCAGAACTGTGGCAAAGTAGTAAGAGAGGGGTGCAAGGGGCAGGGGTACCACGTGATGAATAAATACGGGCTGGGAACTCTGGCGCAGGGCGGACGAGAAGTAGCGAGTCAAATTATGGTGAACAGACGCGCCCTTTCAATGTTTTTTATGCCTGCAAGCTATTAAGGATACAGCGTGTATACAATGCCAGCTGAAGCTTAAATCTAACGTTGCACTTCTGTGTGTTAATAGTTACTGGGTCTAAGGTCCTCTGGTTGCCAAGCCAAGCCTTAGCGAACTCAGATGCAGAGTTATCTATCAGAAGGAACTTCTTGGTATAGATATTCAGCAATTAAATTAATTTGTAGCGATTCTTGTTTCTGCTTGACTTAACTTCTAAAAATACATTATATATAGTACTAGCTGTCCCTTTGCGGCTTCGCCCGCGTGTACTATAGAAAAGAGTAACTAACTTTTAGTTACGTGTTAATTGATGGTGATACTATATTCTATATTATACTATATTCACTGTTTATCTTTAAAACATCAAATCCAAACAGATTTGTCCAGTCCACTGCGCTAAGCGTACTTTTTTTAATTCATCTTTATTTCTCTATAAAACAGCTGCCCGGCGCAAAGTCTTGCACGGGATACGAACCCGTAACCCCACCCCTCCCACACCCCAAACTTTATACAATACCTTAGTGAATGCTTAAGGCCTCGATCACAGGAACATACCTACATTGTTTAAACAACAATAGCAATAAAGCTCAAATTGACTCTGCTGTTTTTAGGTTTTTTTCCCGGCAATTATTCGAATTTTTCTCGCCGTAAAAACCATCTTTGAACTTCAACGGACATTTTAAAAAAAGAATTGGCCAAATTGGTCCAGGCGTTGTTGAGTTATGCGCTTACCAACACATTTTGCGATTCATTTTTATATTATAGATATATACACATACATACATAAATAATTGTAAGTTGATTGACTATGTGTATGTTTGTATGTATGCATATATGTATGTACGAGATCGATAAACTCCGACACCGTTTGACGAATAATTTACACATATATGTATTTTTCCATGGAGAGAAGCATTTTATGCTATTCACTACCACTAGATGGCGCTACAGTACATTAACGTGTATGCCGTTAGCCGTTCAACCTATCGCCATGACAATTGGTATACATAGACATCTGAGCACGCAGAATATTTTGGCGATATCCATTTTGCAATAACTCGCCACCAGATACCGCTGCGGCGTATCAACTTCTATACCAAGCATACTCTTTATGGCATGTAGGCCTATGTATAGGGACACCTGATTTTCGCAAAAATAATATTGCACCAAAGTGTTTCAATGCCGTAGGCCTACGTATACATCTGCAGCTCTGCTTCGTGCTAGTTATTGTATGTTTTAACTCTCACACGTCTTTGGATTCCACCCGTGAATCACATACTTTTTGTGTCGCGGTAAACTTGTTCCAATTGGCACTGTCAAATGAGATAAGTCTTTTAACAAATACACGCTGCCAATATCCATGCAACACAGCTGTAGATGTGCACATAAGGTATTGAAACAAGCTTCTGTAAAATGATTTTCGCAAAAATGAGGCGTACATCGCATGGGGGGGGGGGGAGGTACCCTCGATTTGTGATGCTGGTATGAGGAAAAACGATATTACGTATGACGTACTCAGTATTTACTGAAAATTCGATAAAAATGATAACGATTGCTCGAATTTTAGACAGTTGCTGAGCTTAGCACCGCTTTAACTCGTGAACAATTTGTCTTATTGAAAAATATCTCCTAGAAAAAGTTGCAGGGATTTAATGCTCTATTAACACATTTTTGTCGTAGATGGCGTTGGTGAGAAAATATCCTAGAAAAACTGGTTTTCGGTAACATTCCTCCAATATGGCGGCACGAGCGGCGGTCGCTCGAGGTCGCAAAATCGGGATATTAATAAGGTCACCAAACTGTACCAATCTACCAAATAAGAACTCTCCGTGACGTTTTGTAAGTCAAAACTACCCAATGACTGGACTGTGTATGCTCCGTAATAACGCGTGCGCTTTTCACGTGTAGAGTGTTTCTTTTCTATCCCAGTTTGTCTGCATGTAATACACCGTACCTACCACATTTACTATAATTACTTCTATAAAACTTGAAGTGCAGCAAGGTTTTTATGAGAAACTTTCATTATTTTTTTATTTAATAATATTTAGTTATTTAAAAGATATTGCAAATACCCATGCGTATATTTACGAATTACGAATAGTTTGGTGTTCTCGGAGTGAACTTCTGCACGACTCGCAGATGCATTAAAACAGAAAACCGCGTGAACAAAGTCGAGGACAATATCTAGTGCTCGGACACTACACTGTCACTTCTGTGATTGGACGTCAACAGTTTTGTCACACCTTCGACGACTGCGAGCCTGTAATAAACAAGGAAAATCGCGGGGATATCACGTGCTATCCGCTTGCTCGTTAAGAAGTCAGTGGTATTTGGTCAGTGCGTGCATATGTAATGAATCTCAATGTATGTACATGCATGGACACAAAAAGTGAGCGCATTAGTGGAGCTCGGAAGCCAATTATCTAATCCCACACGGATGTGTCCAAGTGCAGGTGTTACGCAGCTATGACTTACTACTGCAGGAAACAATCCCACTTTGGAAAAAAAAAAAAAAAAAAAAAATAAAAAAA
>PNEQ01038296.1:0-63080 GCA_003012365.1 Medauroidea extradentata | reverse complement strand
AATTCAATGCTTTTTTACATCCAACCTCTATGTATAAAATAATTCACTGACTGACTGACTGACTGACATATCAAACTGCAGCCCAAACGACTAGACCTAGAAACGTGAAATTTTTGTGTGTGTTCATTTTAGGTCGTAGACAAGCACTAATTTTTTTTTTAAATCCGTCCCCTAAAGGGGTGCAAAGGAGTGAAATGTGTTTTCTAATATTCGTCTACATATCTCGAACCCCACGACCTATCGTTATGAGTTTTACTTCAATGGGTGAATCACAAAAATGCAACTTTAAGGTTCCTATCTACCTGCCCTTGAAACGCATTGCAGCGAGTTCCGGGTAATCACAATTGGAAGAAACATTTAAACGCGCATTGCGTTTGTACATCTATGAAATGAAAACACATTTCAAACAATGTTTCTATCAGTTTAAAAGGTGGTAGGAATCGGCCAAGGCCTGTTTTAAGGAAACATCCCAGCATTTGACTGGAGGGATTTCGGAAACCTTTGAAAACCGAAATCAGGATGACCGGAGCCGGAGATCAAACCCGGGTCTTCCCGAATGCGATATGAGTGTTTTACCACTGCTACAACTTGGTCTCGTTTCCACTGGCCATTTTGAACTGTTTTAACGTCTTTTTTTTATCTTTAAGGAGTGTTCTTGCATAAATGAGACCTGAACAAGCAGCTGACGGACGTATACATTTTGAGCGACAGCTGGGCGTGTTTTTGTCTGAGAAGATACTCTGAGGGTGGAAACCAAGTGGTGACACTGGCTGGAGGGTGGGGATATCAGTCAGTGTAGATGAGAAAAGCGAAAACACCCTTCGCTTTTAGTCGAATTTCCAACCAAAAAAATTAGCTACTAAAGGTTTTTAATACATAGGTATAGATATATTCACGAGGGATGCACCTATGTTACTACAAGAAAAATATTTGCTTAAGAGTGCGTGGTAGATAAATAAACGCTGAAAACATCAATTGATTTCTACGTTTTTTTTCGAAGCCAATATAGATAAAATACTCAACGACAATCCTAGATGGTATTTGCCAACTTTATGAGTAAATATATATCCAGAATTACTAATTCGTTACGCGTGATCTCTTGCACAGTAGTTAAATACACGAGGTTCCAGCGTCAGAGATTGTGCCTCAGAAATTCGTAACACTGGAAACAATTTTGTTTAAAACACGTTGGCTAAAACTATTGTCTAGGATTGCTATTGTTTAACTTTCGCAAATTGGCTTCAAGAAACCTACAGTTACAGATAAATGCTATTATAATGTACCACACTCTCTTAATAGACGAATATGTATTATAAGTAGAGCCCACGATTTTTGGTGAAAAGAATTGTGCAACAATTTGTTTCAATGTCTTACTTGCACACCTGCAGGTCTGCTTCTTGATTATTGGCAGAATTTATAATTGCACAGGCGTGGCTCATTTGACTTGTGCCAACAGGAACAAGGTTACTGCGACACCACGCGTCTGTGATTTGTGGCTAAAACCCCGAGACGCTGATAATTTAAAACAGCCAATCACTGACCACAGAGCAGAGCTGCGCATGTGCACATAAAGCAATGAAACAAACTGTTGCAGAATTCTTTTCACCAAAAATCGTGGGCTCTAATTATAAGCGAATGGAGTTATAGCCTATTACAGAATTTCGCTGAAATCCCGGTTTTATATAACTATACTGGTATTCTAGTATCAAAACATCGGTTCTGGTAACAAAGATACGAATTTTGCCTTTGCTTCAAAATGTTTTACTGTCGTGCGTATATTATAATTTGAGAAATTAGTATAAACAAATCATCCTAAATGGACATAATTTATCAACTAGGGACGCTCCTTAATTATTCACAGTACGACTTGAGAGAAAGGTGGTTCAAATGGCAACAATTTATATAATATGAATATGGCATCACATAAACATAAAAATCAAATCACCTTGCCAAACACTATACGTGTACCGAGTGTGAAGTTGTTCTGAAATATAGTTCCTTAGATACCTCGTGTGATCAAAATATGTTCAAACACCCTCCACTATGAAAATACGAACACAGCAAGAAGAAAAAACCTTAAATGTCAAGTTATCTTAATAAGTGTTTGTGTACAAATTTTGATGAAATTCAGAAAATGAATTCTGCAATTCGTGTGTTCAAAAAAATTAATTTAATTAACTGTCGTTTTGAAAATATCAAAACGATACTAACAAAATGCATAAAAATTGAGTCAACTTACTAATATATATATGTGTGTCATGTTTCATGAAATTCGGAAGAAAAGTGTTTCCTCATCCTATATATTATTGTGAAAAAATTTAAAATGGTCCCCACATTGAATATATGAACACAAAATTTACGAAATACACAACATTTCAGTTAACTTCCAAAGTAACATAATATGTGTAAAATGTGTCTTGGTATGATAGGCAGGATATTTCCTCAGATGTCACATTATGCTAAAAATATAAATTCTGCCATCATTTTGAAAATATGAATATAGAATAAACGAAAAACACAAAAGTAAAGTCAAATTAATATGAACTAAACGTGTACCAAGTTTGAGAAATTCGGAATAAAGTTTCCTCAGGTATGGCGTATTCTGCAAAAAAAAAAAATGTATGAAAAGGACGCAATTTTGAAAATATAAACACTGCATGAACTAAATACATAGAAAATATCAAACAACTTACTTGGTATTTTATGTGTACTGCGTTTGATGAAATTCTAAACTACTGGTAGATCTGCAGTAAGAGCGGAAAATGTTAAAGCGGCTGCCATTTTGAAAATATGAATGCGGTATAAACGAAATATGCAAAAGTCAAGTCAGTTTACTAAGAACTATATGCAAACCCAGTTTTATGTAAATCGGTAGACGAATTTAAAACATTTTTTAGGGGGCGGGGACATACAGACCTAGAGGAAACTAGGCTCTAAAGGATGTACGTATAAATGCCTATGAGGTATTGCAGTAGTACCAGGAAGCCACGCGGTATTTCTCGGAGCACACTAGGGGTGTACTACACTGCGCAATTCTCCGCAGTGCAGGGCAGGGATGTCACTTCGCCTATTCCCTCCCTCCTCCTACCCCCTCAACATCCACGACCACACTTATCCCCCCCTGCGACTGCGGTGATTTGTCCACAGGACAAGAACTCGCTTAGACACGCACAGCTACAGCGTCATGGGACTAAGACCTTGACATCTTAGTTATCGCAAGACAACACTTCGCTGTGTGTCGTCACACACATACACACACCAACACATCTGTACACACACATATATGTATATGTATATACATATATATATATATGTGTATATATATATATATATATATATACATATATATATGTATATGTATATATATATATATATATATATATATATATATACACGGCGTTGAGCGTGGATTCGCCACACACTCGGAAGGATCCAGGTTCGATCCTCATCTCCGGTCATCCTGATTTTAGTTTTCCAGGATTTTTCGAAAGCACTCCAGGCGAATGCTGGAATAATGGTTCCTAAATATAGGGCCTGGCTGACTTCTTCAACCTCACCCCCCCCCCCTTGTCCATCCCGCAAACCACTATCAAGGCCTTGGACTGTTCTTCGAAAGCACGTTAGGCGACCAGAAAATAAAGTCACTAAAATTATATATATGTATATATACACACACACACTTATACATGTGTACATTAGTGTATGAACGAAATTGTGTTTAAAAATTACTTTCTGAATTTTTTTTCGAACGCTTAGCCAAGGAAAGGAGTTTTTAAAGATGTTCTTCTGCCCTCCTCAAGTATTTCCAATAAGTACAGTACACCAATAAGATCAAATCTGGCTGTAGGCTACTTGAACAGAGGAATTTATTTTATTTATATGTATCCTACCCAAAAATTACGGTGTACTCTACAAAATGCCGAATTTTCTAGTATTTTTTAAAAATAAAACCAACGTTTCTTCACTACATGTAAAAACCTAGTTCTTCTAAATATGTTTAAAATAAATTTCACATTGGATTCAACTAACGTTAATGATCCATTATTCGGATGCTGGTATGAAAGTTGAGTATGTGTTGCAGATGAGCTTACACGTAGCACTCAGCCACACACGTTCACATATACAACACACCGTTTTGAGAACTGAAGTCTGATAGGCGCGCCGGAGATAGTGGTATAATACTTGCTCGTTAACCGTTATGGTGCGACATAAAAACACAGTGTTATTATTATTATTATTATCGTCCTCTCCCTCTCTTCACAGAAGTACGTGCAGTCCTTGATCAATAACTTGGCCTGGGACTCGATTTATTAAAATTCAAAACTGAGCTATCTGAACAGGGGTGCCCATCCCCCCAATACCCAATGCGCAACTGCCTCGAAAGCTTAAAAACTAATTTGCTATGAGTTACACTTCAGTACTGGAGAGATATTGAGGCTACCATTTCGTAAAAACAATAGTAAACAAATTCAACTGCTCTGGTTTTTATTAACCTACTTTTAAGGTAATACCAAGATAGCACTGTACAATCATGAAAACATTTTTCGTTTATGATTAAACATTTATTCTTGAAAAAAAAAAATCCTCCTCTCCCAAAAAAAATTCTAAATGCGCAACTTGCACAATGACCCCCTTTTGTGGGCACCCCTGTGTCTGAACCGCCGACCGAGAACCACGCAAAAATTACCTTTTTATACATACAAGTATGGTGGTACGCTGTAATTAATAATATCAAAAACTTCACATCTGCTGTAAATTTATTTTATATCAGTGTGTATTTGCAGGTGGGAATCTTGCAGGATGATGCCATTGGTCGGCGGTTTTTTTCGGTTGTCTCTCGTTTCCCTCTCCGCTAGATTCATTCCAGCGTTGTTCCATACTCATCTAAATCTCTTTACTTCGTATTACTATTTAGTTTGTTCTACACTTGGTTATAATCAGAGACCTACACATTTCTTTACTATCAGACATCAGGCTGGACTGCAAGTTACTATGTGCTCATATGCCTGCTGCTGTGTGCTGACAGTTTGTGTGGCGAGCGTCACATTTATTCAAACATTATAACTTAAAATTTTCTCAAGTGTGCATTTTCTCTCGAGTTTCCTCATATTGCACAATAATTAGAGATGATGGTTTATCGCGGAAAACTTTACTCTTTGCTAGGTTTCAACGCTCGTTCGATTTACCAGAATATTACTGGCTTTCGCCTCTACTTGGTGCTGTTACCTTAACTGACTGAGTCAATAAGAATCCCGATTTTGCCAGACGTATACCACCCAAATCATACATGCCACAAGAATCTAGAGTATTTTCAAGAGTATGTTAGCACAAAACATTTTCGCCATATACCATCATGTCTAACAATAATTAATTAATTATTGTTATACAGGATGGTATATATATATATATATATATATATATATATATATATATATATATACGATTCAAGCGAGCCTGTTTCCATCGCCCAACGTACTCCACGGCTTAGTTTTTAGTTTCATTTCGTGAGTATACCGTATTAAAACCCTTTTTGTCGCAACACAAATGTTGCTGTCCATATATACAGGAGGTTACAAAACGGTACGGCCAAACTTTCAGGAAACATTCCACACACACAAAGAAAAAAATATGTGATATGGACATATGTCCGGAAACCCTTAATTACCATGGTAAAGCTCAATTCCTTACATCTCGTTAAATGTCATGGTAAAAAACAATTCGTACAGACACTGTTCGAATTACCCAACGGAATGTTTCGTTAGAATGTACGTTACTTCCTAGGATCACCGCCAGGTGGGCGACGTGACGGAAGGTAATCGTGACTGCATGAGATGTAAGGAATTGAGCTTTACCATGGTAATTAAGGGTTTCCGGACATATGTCCATATCACATATTTTCTTTCTTAGTGTGTGTGGAATGTTTCCTGAAAGTTTGGCCGTACCTTTTTGTAACATCCTGTGTATGCGCGTATATATATACACATACATACATTCATACATACATAATTGACATACGACTCACTAGAAAATAACTTTGCCGCTAAGATTTTTTTTAAGTATACCGAAATTGAAATGAAATACTTTGTCCGCTAGGTAAGTAGGCCTACCTTTTATGTATACGAGCTATGGCAAATGGCACATAAAATCCTTAGTGCATTTAAATAATTGTACAGTACTAAATATAATATTTTCAGTGGTTTTGCAACAGTTGCGTTTCAGGAAGGTTGAACACACCGCACTGCACCAATAGTTTAACAGTAATTTTAAATTAAAGCTAGTTGTAGTACAAAAATCTATTTATATAACACAAAAAAATGTCTCAAGAGGGCGTGGTACGCAACTCAACGCTGAAAGCATTAATCTATAAGTGTAGTTTTCTTGAAGCCAATTTGCGAAAATTAAACAATAGCAATCCTAGACAATAGTTTTAGCCAACGTTTTAAACAAAATTGTTTCCAGTATTTTTTTTACATAGTCCTAGTCATTATAACCAAGCAAATGTTGTGATAATCGTCATGCAAGGTAAAAGTTATCTTCTACACACGTCCTAGAGAGGTAATACTGTGGAAAGGCACTTTTCCCGGAAGTACCTCAGTTCCGGGAGTCATTTATCACCCAGCGTTATCCTACTATTCAGCCAACTACCTGTTGCATCCAACAAGTATACTTTCAGATTAGCCGGCATCGTATCACTTGTATCTTCAATGACAATCAATTGTTGCTTATTAAGGGCACCGCCATTTGCGCAGCTGTTTTGATGAAGGGTTCGGTGTACATCAATTTTCATCACCATTTTGTTTATTTGTACCACGTATTTATTTTTAGGCCCACAATCTCACGTACAAAAAAAAACAAATAATAAAAACTTTTTGTATTTTAATGAAAATTCTGGAATTTCAAATAACACTTTAAAATAAAATTTTAACTTCAATTTTATTTTTAAAAACACAAAATATTTTATTTTGTGGTTTAACATAGCTGAATTTGTAGCCTACAACATCGTTTTTCACTGTGAATTTTTTAAGTTTGGTAAGTGAGTTGGTTTTAGTGTCGTCCTATAAACGGTAACATGCAAATTTTGGCTTTAACAAGCCATTACGCAAAAACTATGCGAAATAGAACATTTATATAAAAGCAAAATTTTGTCACGTTTTGTGTCTAAAACAAGAAACAATTTCTGGTACACATATACAAATAAAACAAGGTGATGAAAATTGCTGTACTCCCTTAACAATGACATTCCGTCCTCGTCCGAAGTGTGTTTTTTTTTCGTACATTGGCACAATGGGCACATATGGAATAGTTTCGTAAAAAAACGTATTTACAAACAAACTGCAACACATTTGAAGCGTGAGGTGGGCGCGCCCTTAAGAGTCCTGCCTCCTTGGCTGTTGATGAGTGGCGTGGCGAATGTGTGTTGCAAGGTAAGTTTTATTTCGCGACGGCTGTACAAATCTGAGAGTGGCCTATTAGAAGTGGCATTACACTCCTGCGTCGCCACTACCGACAGTCAGCTTATGAATTTGTACAGACGTCGCAAAGTACAGCCTACCTTGCAACACACCCACGCCACGTCACTGCAGTTGAACTACGTTTCAATGTGTTGTGAAATCTGCATATTTAACTCCCTACGCAAAAAGAGAGGTATTATAAGTTTAACGTGCGTCTCTGTGTGTCTGTCTGTGGCATCGTAACCCCTAAACGCTTTTTTTTGTTTGAAAGGTGGCTTTATCGAGACTGTTATTAGCTATGATTCAAGAAAATCTGTTCGGTCGTTTGAAGATCATCAGCCACTTTGTAGTTGTTGAAGGTATTTGAGAAACTTCAACTGGTCTGATCGATTCGAAATTTAGCATCCTGTGAGTCGGGGTTCTTTAAAATTTTAATTTAATATATATCGAAATAAGCAAGACTAATATACACTATTCACGATAAAGTGATACCATTACAAGCTCCAGTTATTTAGTAACTTACGGTCAGTTAGAATGTTTCCTCGACTTGGTAATATAAACTCAGCCTTGTAAGCCGTTTTTTAAATTTAATTATTTACCCATGTTGTACAGTACTTGACTGAGTGGAGATGTATTGGTCAGCGCTGGTGATACGAGCTTCATATGGATATGCGTCGGAATGAAGGGGTGGGAAAGACGAGATATCCCCGAGGAAACCTACCGACCAACGTGATTGTTCGACACGATTCCCACTTGTTCAACTCTGAATCACGGTCGTAGAAGAACAGGTCTGGACACTCGCCTGGAAACTTGACCCCCTTGTTGTTTGGCTGTAGTTCACCAAGTTACCGAGGATATTGTTTTTTATTGGCGCTGATGTTACGGCGGTCGGACTAATCTCCGCCCACTTCCTTTCCGCTAAGATAAACAATTTATCAAAACGTATTTTTTAGCAATTTATGGAACACTTTCTTCGCTCACAAATGTAAGAAAAGGCTCCAGCAATATTTATTTACTTTATAAATTTAACAATGGAAAAAAAGTGGAAGGAGTTTGAGTCCGACCACCCGGGAAACAGCGCCAAAAAGTACGACATTCTCGGTAACTTGACGAACTACAGCCAAACAACAAGGGGGTCAAGCAAAATACGTTGGTAGATATGCGAGTGTCCAGACCTGTTCTTCTACGACGGTGCTCTTAATCGACACCGCCGTAAATCGAATCCGGATCGCTTTGGTGGAAGGCTGCTATATATGAGCCATGTAGAGTATAACGTTAAGGAATAGTTGAGAAAAGGTTGATATAGGCTGTTCGTTGTAAAATGAGCACGTTTGAAGACGAAGACAGCTTTGGCTAGAATACTGGTTAAAAATAATTCTTATTATTGTTTCAGACGTTATATTAACTTTAAATAAATTACAAGTTACGCACATTGATTATTACTTGTGACACTGTGTTTTATATTAAACTAGCAGTCCTCCGCGGCTTTGCTCGCGAGTGTTATTCGTAACTGATAATGTTTACTTTACTTGAAAACCTCTTTGTACACAAGATTGGTACTTCAGTCATCAAGTGTTAGAATGTCCAAGCGGCTAGTTGAACTAATTCTGCAGCAGGATAAGTAGCTACAGCTGTCCACGCGAAAAGCAGTCTTAAGTTTGTCCTTGCCACTAACAGCGACTTCGCCTGGGCCTTATTTATAGCCCTGCCAATTTGAGGTTGTGGGGTAATTACAGACACCTAAGGTAAGAGGTGAATCGAATGAAAAACATCTGGTTTACCCTGTGAAATATCATTGGTGACGGTGCCCTCAATTATATATTTTCAAAATATTCGCTTTAATTTTATTGCCATTACAAATTTCAGTGGGTAAAGGTTTCGCGGAAACGTATTTGGTGCCACAAACTTGAGATTAGTGAGATGATAAATCGTCGGTTTACTGCCAAAAGTGACCTAGTCAAAATGAGGTAAAATGATAAAAATGCTAGGAAAATGTATATGTTGTTCACGAACAATTGCCCAAGTTTATAGTCTCTTCGTAGTTTCGTACTGTTGCGTCACAGTATTGTAATTTACCACATTTTTGTTAATATCTACAATTCAATACCGTTTTTAAACAAAATAACATTTATGTCTTAATCACTTTTGGCAGTATACCGACGATATGTCAGCTGATGTTGTAGAGGAATTTCACCCCTTTCAAACAACTACGTGTAAATTGCACTAATTCGATCTGCCTTGTAGTTTTTGTGTGATAGAATTGAACGTCCGCACGCAGCTTTTAACGGAATTCGAGCCCAGAACCTCCCGGAATTTAGAACTGAGTAACAAAAATCTGGTCACGTAACGTCGAAATAATTCATAAAAATAAAATTGAACTTTAAAAAATAAAATATTTGTTTTCTGGCCTTATAGAGGTTGTACAACACCATGTCTCGATAGGTTACTGTAGAGTGAATCTCTGTATAGAATATTTCTCGCTGCTCGTTCCTGCTTTTCAGATCGTCTATCTTGAATATTGACAAACTTATTTTTATTCTCAATAATCACGTTTCTTATAAAATAAAAAAAACTTACATATATATATTAAATATTTACGTAAGCATCACTCTGACGCGAACAACACCTCAATATCGCTACTGGTTAAATAGATATCGTGGGTTAATGGAAAACAAATTTTGTGCTTTTTCACCCTTTTGGGTGTCGAATTTCGAAATATTTTAAATTTATATCGTAAACGTTTGTATAAGTATCCAATTGAAGTGTAAATCGCATCGCAAGCCCGTTCAATCGAATCAAAATCGGTCATTCACTATAAAAAAATCGAATTTCGAAAAATCTGAAAACCGTTTTGCGATAATTTCTGTAATCATCATCCTGAAGCAAAAATTAATTGTATATCTCAACGGGTTCGATAGATATCGAGGATTTATCTAAAACACGTTCAAGGTCTTTTCACCACTTAAGAGAGTAAATTTCGAAAAACCCTTGAATCATGTCTTAGAATACTTTATTGGTATCTCGTGGACGTAAAAAACACATTAGCCCGCTGGGTTCAAGATACATCGGCGATTAACTGAAAACTCTTTTCACCACTTTTCACCCCTTTTCACGTCCTTAGGTGACGAATTTCGAAAATTCCTGAAATTACTTTACTTTTTAGGTATTTGAGTGAGCATCAATCCTAAACAAAAATCACGTGGCTATATAAAAAACTATGGGATTGATATATATCAAATGTGAGTCGAAAACTCATATTACCCCTTTTTTAACCAGTTTAGGGCCGAATTCAGAAAATATATTTTAAATGGTACTTGAGATATTTACAAAAGCACCAATTTAAAGCAAAGAGCACTTCGATATCTCGATTGATTCGATAGATATGGAAGGATAATCGAAAACACATTTCATGTTTTTTCACCCCTTTAAGTAAAGAATTTCGAAACGTCTTTGAGTCCTGTCATATACATTTGTATAAGTAACCAATTAAAGTAAAAATCACGACGATAGCCAATTGTGTTTAAAAGATATAAACGATTCATAAATAACACATTTTGCCCCTTTTTACTGCTTGGAAGTCGAATTTCAAAAAACCCTAATACTACTTTTTGGGTATTTACGTAAGCAATATTTTGAAGTGATAACCAACTCATTATCCCGAAGGATTCGATAGATATAGATAGTTAATCGGAAACACATTTAAGGTATTTTCACCCCCTTAAATGTTGAATTTCGAAAAATCCTTAAATCGGCCAACACGCATTTTTATGAGTATCCTATTAAAGTAAAAATTACGAAGATAGGCCGTTGGGTTCGAGCTCTATAGATGTTTCTTCGAAAACACAATTCACCCCTTTTCACCCCCTTAGAAGTCGAATTTCGAAATATCCCTTTTTAATGCTCGCCTACGACCTGAGGGGAACCCACACAAAAATGTTCACGATTCTAGGTTCAGCGGTTTGGGCTGCAGTTTGATATGTCAGTCAGTCAGTCAGTGTTCATTTTTATGTATAGAGAAGTGGCAAGATAATTGAAAATGACTGAATGTCAAGTGCAAAAACTGCTTGCTTTATTGCAAATCATTCTATAGTAGGGTTTAATGTCTCGTAAACAGTGAGATCATTCACATGAACAGACAGCAAATAATGCATGAATGAGGCAAGGCCTTTAACAATTAATCACTCCAGCATTCACATGCAGAAATATTGGAAACTCATTGAAAAATGAGTTCAGGGTAGTCAGTACGGGTATCGAACCCAGAAATGCGCTCGGTTTGCGCAGCAGTGTGTAGGTCATATGTTGGAAGGGCAAAGGGCGTCAAACTTGGTAACGGCAGTTCCTGTCGAGATAATTATCTGTGGAAATATGCGGCGTGATTGCAGCGGCGCGGTGGTTAGGAACGAGCCGAACATTGCTGCCCCATCACGCGAGTCTTAACGCTACTCTGGTCGATATTTAGCACAAGTTTGCTCGTAACTCCTCACTGGGTTCTCAGACATTCCTATGTGGCAACCCAGGAAAGTTTAGTGCCCGTAGCAAATACAGCCCCTCCCTAGTTTCTCCGACATTCCTGTGTGGCAACCAAGGCAGTGTTTGTGCCCGTAGCAAATACAACTCCTCTCTGAATTATCAGATATTCCTATGTGGCAACTAAGGAAGCGTTAGAGCCCGTAGAAAATATAGCTCATCTGTGGATTCTCAGACATTCCTGTGAGGCAACAAAGGAAATGTTAGTGCCCGCAGCAAAAATACAGCTCCTCTCTGGATTTTCAGGTATTCCTGTGTAGCAACAAAGGAAATGTTAGTGTCCATAGCAAATACAACTCCTCTCTGTATTCTTAGGTATTCTTGTATGGCATCAAAGGAATTTTTATTGCCCGTTGTAAATACAGCTCCTCTCTGGGTTCTCAGACATTCCTGTGTGGCGACCAAGGGAATGTTAGTGCCCGTAGCACCAAAACTCCTACTCTGGATTCTCAGATATTCCTGTGTGGCAACAAAGGAAATATTTGTGCTGGTAGCAAATACAGCTCCTCTCTGGGTTCTCGGACATTCCTGTGCGGCACAGCTCCGCGCCTGCAGTTCCGTCTACCGGCTGATTTCTGCGGCGGTATCCGCCAATATGGTACAAAAAAAGTTTTCTGTTCATTTCTGTAAAGCTGTTTATTATCGAGAAAGCCGGTGTCGTTACATTGAGTTTGGTTGATAACCCCATCGGCAAGGCGTCAAACATGAATGTCGTCCGTAACGCCACGGATTTTTCTCTAATACATAAGTTAAACTGCCATTATATGAAAATGGTGAAGAGTGCATAACTGTTCGCAAAAATTGTGTTGGTATTTAAAATTTTCCTTTGTGACTATTTTTACTGCAATGAAATTTTTATATTTTATTATATTGGCAGAACGAAGTCCAAACCTACATAATACGGTTTTCTTCAATAGCAAAAATCAACGAACTTGCCGAAATGAAATAATTCATACTAAAAAACCATGTCACAGGCTACGTAAATAAATATATTATATATATAAAACCACGTTGATTTTTTGTATTTTTTTAAAACTGCAGAATATTAGTAATTATTTTATTTCGAATCCACACGAGGCAGCCTACCAAACACGTTTTGATGGTAATTATATAATGACGACGAAGCCTACTTGAAGGTAAGGACTGGTATATTTTTTTTAGAAATTGGTAGCTCCATAAAATGTGTCAGATTCTGGAGAGGCGAAAAAGTATTTTGTCTGTGCGTCGGGTACTTTCCCACATGTGGACGTTACCGGTTATTCGCGGTAAAGTTAACACTTCAGAAGCCTTCGTTATTTTCTTTTGCCTTTCAACCAAATGGAATATTTTCACAACTGGTTAAAAAAAAAAAAAAAAAAACAGATATCATCGTGCTTAAAAGTTGACGTCTAAAACTATAACAGTAAATAATTTGTTTTAATTGTCTAAAAAATATTCTGAACCAAAAATTTACTGAAAATTGTAAATGGGACAAAATTAAATTAAGAGAAATTAATTTCCTTTTTTTTTTTCACTAAATATAATTTTTTGGGGTATTTCGTGCTGCACCTCTGCCCAGCTTTGCCCGTCCCCTCCTCTCACATTATTTGGTCAGAAACCTCCACGGGCGCACTTTCATCTCACCAAAGTTTTATCGTAATCAGATGAACGGTATAATAACGCATACATTACCAATCAGACAGGTAAAAATATTCGCAGGAAAGTAAACACTTTCGAATCCTACGTTATTTTATTTTTCTTCCTGCCAAGTATATCCATTCCACAACTGGTTAATGATAAACACACCCGTGCACGAAATGCGTATACAGAGCACAGACATAACAGTACTTAAAAGTTAACGTATTAAACTGTAATAAGAATATTTTGTTTATTATTTCTTTTGGTAAATTTTGTTTCGAATAACTTCAGTAAAATATGACTATTTTACCAACGTAATATTAATATTCCAAAACATTGACAGTTATTGCCCATAAGTTTCTGTAAAACTTTAGTATGTTATACAAAACAGAGTAAAATAAGGTTTTTCGAAAGTTCTCACCTTACCGTGAACAGCTTATATCCGTGACATTTTCATCCCGCAGTTCATGTTTTCGTCCTTGGTGTTGTAAATCAAAAGAAATTGATTTGCCCCTTTCGTCGCTTCTGCTTGGCATGCTGTTATGCTGTGCGGGTTATCGCTTCTCCACTTTAAGGGGCCTCCCAAGATAGGCTGGCTTTTTTTGTGTGAGGCAGGAGCGGTAAAAGCGACGTTGGCGAAGTATGTAATACATAGGGACGAGAATTTTCGGTGAAAATATTTTTGCCTCACTTTGTTTCAGTGCCTTACGTGCACGCCTGCAGCTCAACTTCATGATTATTGGCAGAGTGTTTATGTGTAGAGTGACACAGAATAGTCGTAACTTGCTGCAAAGCTTTTGAAGCGCTATTTTTTAAGTTTTATTTTTAAATCCTGAAAGAAAGTAGATATCACAAAACTGTTACATAGAAATGTTGGTTATAATTTGTTCTATGTATCCTAATTTTTTCTAAAGATAATTTTTTATAATTTTGGATATTTATTGACTTTATAAAATTTGTCGATAACTAGCTAAATTATAGAAATATATGATTTTGAAAAACATTTTGGTTACATATTACAAACAATTTCCAACATTTTAATGTAACATTTTTGCGATATATGCTCCCTTTCAGGATTAAAAATATTAAACGAGCAAAAACAGCATAAATAGGAACCCGTGAATTTAAGGTGGCCACCTAACTCACTCTTCAAATGCGTTGCTGTGTGTTCGTAAACAGGTTATTTCTACGAAACAATTCCAGGTATGTCCCTTGTGCCAACGTATACGAAAAGACAAAACGCTTCAGACAAGGTTGGAACCTAATTAAGAAGACACTAAGCTCATAAAAACACTGTTTCTAAGCCCTCCATATGACTAGAAAACGGCCTTAGACTGTCGTACTTCAAAATGTACTAACCGGATGTATGTGAAACTCAGAATGCGATGTGCATTGAAGTTTGCTACAGACTATACAGCAATAAAAGTATATGGCGACCGCTTAGTGTTCCATAGTAAAAACGGTTTGGCGAAACCTTGCACGCTATTTCAGAGATTGGCTCGTTGAGGCGATGCGGCATTTGATGAGCGTTTCAAGGTCGCTCTTATGTCTTCGTCATTTCTGAGCCTCTAATGCGCAGGTAGGCGGCGCCCTTAAGGTCATGATCTTTCATTTTCAAACGATTGCAAATAAATCAAATATTTTTAACCAAATTGTTTGGAAAATTTTGAGACTGTGTACAGTCATACGATACACAATTTTTGCAGAGCGTTTTTTTTAATGTGCCGTTTGCTAGCAAAAAAATTATTTTGCTTCATTTTTGTTTATTTTGACAACAACATATGTGATATTTCAGGGGCAAAAATCTAAAAATCCGTTTGGTATACTGTAACAAAAAAATTCAGCTACAACCCACACAACATGTTAGCTTACTGAAAGCCTTGCATT
This sequence comes from Medauroidea extradentata, assembly GCA_003012365.1. Lineage (NCBI taxonomy): Eukaryota > Metazoa > Arthropoda > Insecta > Phasmatodea > Phasmatidae > Medauroidea > Medauroidea extradentata. Next base: position 47,598 of record PNEQ01038296.1, on the reverse strand, counting down.
TGACTTGCAGTTATAAACTTGCTTCGGTAGGCTTACTGCAAGCCTTGCATTTGACTTAAACTTTTATTCTGGCGTAGGTATTATTTAGCTTGACAAGCTTCCTGCAAGTGTATTTAAGAAAAATGCTTGCTGTTAAACTTCTTTCAAGCTTGTGTTAAGCTTGATTGCTTACAAGTTAACCTTGAATGATGTTTAGTATGTAAGCTTGCAAAACTATAAAAAGTGTCAACTAGGCAACTTGCAGCAGACTTGCTGCAAGCCTGCTTGCCAGCTTACATTTCACTTGATTTTGGCTTGCCATAGCAAGCTTACTCACGAGACTTGCTGCAAGCTTGCAGCAAGTTTATATTTCACTTTAATTTACCTTGCCATAGCAAGCTTGCTCAGAACTCTTGTTACAAACTTGAACCAAGCTAGCGACAAAGGAGTATTTGACTTTAATTACACTAACATAGCAAGATTGGTCAGGTGATAAGCTGCAAGCATCCTGTCCCCTATACTAAGCGAATATTGCATTGTAATTTTCCTTAGCAATCTTAATTCATGAAATATTTTCTGTGCCATCAATAATGATCGAACTTAAAAAAATATTACTATATTATGTACAACTACAAGTAAACTGATATCCTTACCGTTGTTAGTAAATTCACAAATATCAGCATTTCCATAACAAAGTTCGTTTTCTTACAACCGACTCTCACTACTATACCACTTTTAAGTATTCGCAGTAGTCCAGTGGTTAGCATACCTGCTTTGAAAGCAAGGGGTCAGTGGTTACAATCTTGACACACGAGCCGAAATTTAATGTATAGTAATTAACATCACAAGTCGACGAACAAGCAATATTCAAGATGTAAATTTGAATGATAGTAAAAATATGGCAGAAAATAAAATTTTGATTTATTCTTCAGGCTGGCAAATTAAGCTTGCAGCAGTCTTGCAAATTAAGCTTGCAGCAAGCTTACAAATCAAGCTTGCAGCAAGTTAGAAATATGTAAACTAGGCAACTTTCAGCAGGCTTATAACAAGTTTATTGGCTTGCATTTCATGCTTGCTGCAAGGTTAGTGGCTTGCATTGGCAAGCTTTCTACAAGCTTGTAGCAAGTTTTTTCTGCTGTCTGGGAAACGTTGATATATAAGTGTTAAAACTGTAAGATGAATTTTTGATATATGTATTAATTCGCGTTGAAAAGAAACATTTTCGAAACCACTGCAAAACTAAAGAGAGAGGCCTTAAGGGACCCGCCTACCCGCGCGTGAGAGGCTCAAAAGCGACGGAGCTGTAAGGTCGACTTTGAAGCGCGCATTAAATGCCGCGTCGCCTCAATAAGCAAAGCGCTTGACTATCGTGCAAGCTTCCCGCCAAACTGTTTTTACCAGGAAACATTAAGCGGTGACCATATAATTTTATTGGTGGGAAGTTTGCAACTATAAGTTCGGTGCAGGTCGCAACCTGAGTTTCACGTACGTCCGTTTAGTACATTTTGAAGTACGGCAGTCTGAAAATGCCGTTTTTAGCCATGTTGGAGGGTTTAGAAACAGTGTTTTTAAATAGCGTGGTGTCTTAACAATGAGGTTCTGACCTTGTCTGAAGTTTGTTTTCTTCTCGTGCATTGGTAAAATGGGCACACGTGGAATATTTTCGTAGATGAAACCTGTTTACGAACACACTGCACCGCATTTGAAGAGTGAGGTAGGCGGTCGCCTTAAGGCGATTTTCCTGAGCCTCTAACACCCGGCTGGAGGCGACTTGTCCATCTTTTGTGCTAGTGAATAAGATAAGTTATCTAGAGGATGAATATGTAATGGATGACGAGTGGTAGGCCTGTGAGAAGCACTGAGCTCTGCCGTTGTTACTGTGTTTGACAAGGAGAGTGTCGTTGGCTATAGCGTTGGTGTTTTGTGGCACATTTTGCTTGCGAAAGAAAATAAATCGACATTTATAGATAAGGAAATATAAAAAAAAACTCTCATTCAGTGCCCTGCACGTTGGAATCCACAGTCCTATGATAGATAAATCCCCGTTTTTTTGTTGGTTGTCTACTGTTCCAATTGGTGTCAAGGTAGTAAACAAATGATTGGGGCTTGAGTATGCATAGGGCAGTGTATTCTAACTTGCAGGTAATTGAATTCGTGAATTATTACTTTCCCAAATTACAGTGGACGATGTCTAGAGGCATGCGAAATACGTGATATTTTTTTTCCAGCATACTATAATACTCCAAACTCATTTGACGTCTCCCGTTGGCCTAAAATGTGGTCCGCCGTGTAGAATGCATTTTTTCTAATAATTAATAGTTTCATGTAGGATGACCAACCTCCTGTCATGAACGTAATTGACATCACTTGCAGTATCGTGGCCAATGTAATAATGAGTTGTACTCTAGTATGTACAGGAAAACAAGGGCTGAGACAAGGGGAAGGGGTTTCCGGGTTAACCCCCCTCCCTTTCCCATAGTATGAAGGACAAAAAAAAATAAACCATGCAATTTAGAATTTATCTATAAATTTCGTAAATGTATCACATTTTCTATAGATTAATACTAGTAAACTAGTAAATCTGTTAGGGAGTATTCAGAGCAACCATTAGTAATATTCTTCACTCAACCTTTTTTTATCTGAAAAAAAAACTTAATATTAATACCATTGATATATTAAATTTTTCTACACAAAAACTGCTTAAATAGCACCATTTTGCACCTTAAAACCCAAATATTTCCAGGAGAGGATCCCGACCTCCCCCCCCCCCTTCCCCGCTTTCACTGTGGGGATCGCTGTTCCTTTATAAAATTTCCCGTTTCGACCCCCTGCCCTTTCCAAACACAAATCCTGGCTACACCACTGTAGGAAAGTGCAGTTTAGTCTGTTGCCAAATAATAACGTGACTTTTACAGGTTCGTAACGATGCTAGATCTCGTGAACAAAAGAACAGTACATTCCCTAAAATAGTTAGAGCACTGGTCTTCTCTCCCTCTCTCTTTTTCTCTGTGTGTATATATATATATATATATATATATATATATATATATATATATATATATATATATATATATATATATATATTTTTTTTTTTTTTTTTTTTTTTTTTTCAGCGAATGTCCGATTATGACAGGTTTTTGTAGAAAGCTTACTTTTGTACACGTATAAGGGCACACCGTTATGTATCAGCAGCTTTGTCACTGAGCTGTCACTTATCTGAGCCACTACATTTTTTTATTTGATTATACACAGAAGGACGCACAGAGTCGTTACGTCGCACACTGACAATATAACGCCAGGAAGAAACATGATTTGCCTAGCCTTGCTAACAGAACAGCAAATCTGGCACGACAGTTTTCTTGGATAAAAAAACCCGGACCGCGGGTTGAAGGTTTAAAGGGTTCTTATATTGTTCGGGAAGTTTCTGCATTAGAAATAACAGAATCACGTATATAACATCACTTTGTGGTGCGTCTAAGATAGTCGCTCTGTGTATTGAATGAAAGGCATATTTATATAAATTAATGAACAATAGTTTTTTTTTTTTTTTTAGTTTGAGGCACGGAAACGGCGATGGCGATTAGTTAAAGAGTTATGTCGAATATAACACGTCCGTCAAAGACCTCATCATCTTTAGGCGCCGAGGACTAAACTAGCGTGCAGGGTTTTCATAAAATGTGTTTTTCAACGGGACTTCAAGCGATGACCCTGTTAATTTATTTGTGGAAAGTATGTGGTAAAGTCGAATGAATGTTTGTATGATATTGTTTTACGATTACGGTTGATATTTTCTCAGCTACAGCAACGTGAAAAAATCACAATTATCACTTTTGAGGAGCTTGAAAATGTTTTTTAATTAGCGGACGGCATTTTAAAAATCATAGAGAAACTGTTTGAAATGTCTTCTTTTGACAGATAAACAAACTGGAAACATTTTAATAGTTACACAATAAAAAATAATTTTCATACCACGCTACAGCACGTCTCACACGCCAGGTCCGCCAACTCTTAAACATACCTTTTACACTCTGAAGTTCAAATGTAACTTTGTCTGACTAAAAGCGTTTTTACATTACGTAAGAAAATGTTAAGGATTTAAATTTAGGCCGGATTTCTTTCGTTAGCCTCTTAATTAATTAAAATTTATTTCTAATTTTATAATAAACTAGCAGTCCCCGCGGTTTTGCTCGCGAGTGTTATTCATAACTGATAATATTTACTTTAATTGAAAAATCCTCTTTGTACACAAGATTGGTACTTCAGTCATCAAGTGTTAGAATGACAAACCTGCTAGTTGAGCTAACTCTGCAGCAGGATAAGTAGCTGTAGCTGACCACGCGAAAATCAAACTTAAGTTTATCCCAGCCACTTAACAGCAACTTCACCTGGGCCTTGTTTATATCACTGCAAAGTTGACGTTGTGGGGTAGTTATAGACTCTTAAATCTAAGGCGTTAATCGAACGAAAAACGTCTGATTTACTCTGTGCATAACCATTGGTGACGGTGCCCTCTATTACATAATTTCAAATTATTCACTTGAAGTTTAATGCCATTAGAAAGTTTTGGTGGGAAAAGGTTTCGCGGAAACGAATTTGGTGCCCTAACCTTGGGATTAGTCAGATAATATATTATGTGAGCTGGTGTTGTCGAGGGACCTAAGTGAAAAGTGAGCTTCGAAATCCATTTTACCCCTTTTAAACGACTACATGCAAATTGCACCAATTTGATCTGCTTTGCAGTTCTTGTGTGTCAGAATTGAACGTTCGCACGCAGCTTTTAACGGAATTTGAGCCCAAAACCTCCCAGATGTAGACCCGAGCTACGAACAACTGCGTCACGTAACGTCGAAATAATACATGAAAACAAATTTAACTTTAAAAATAAAAATTAAATATTAAAGTCCTGGACTCATAGACATTGCACAATACCACGTATCGATACGTTTTTGTAGCATTAACTCCTGTATAATTTATTTCTCTCTGGTCGTACTTGCTTGTCGGATCGTCTACGTTGAAAGTTCACAAACTTAGTTTTATTCTTAATAATCAAGTTATCTCATAAAGTAAAGAAACTTACATACAATTTTTTTAATGCTTATGCAAGCATCACTCTGACGCGAACAACACCTCAATATATCTACTTGTTACATAGATATCATGTGTTGTTGGAAAACAAATTTTGCGCTTTTTCACCCTTTTGGGTGTAGGATTTCGAAATATTTTAATTTCACATCTTAGACATTTGTATAAGTATCCCATTGAAGTGCCAACCATGGCGGTAGCCCGTTCAGTCAAATCAAAATCGATCACATATTAAAAAAAAAAAAAAAAAAAAACACGAATGACCCCCTCCCCCCAGCACAGTACTGAAAGTTCGAATTTCGGAAAATCTAAAAACTATTTTGCGATTATTTTTGTAATCATCATCCTGAAACAAAAATTAACTGTATATCTCGATGGGTTCGATATACATAGAGGATTTATCTAAAACACATTACAGGTCTTTTCACATCCTAAGAGAGTGACTATCGAAAAACCCTTAAATCACGTTTTAGAATACTTAACTAGTGTCTCTTGGACGTGAAGAACACGACAATTGCCCGTTGGGTTCAAGATATATCGACGATTAATTAAAAAAACATTTCATAAAGTTTCACCCCTTTTTACGTCAGGTGGGGAATTTCGAAAATTCCTGAAATTACTTTTCAGTTATTTGAGTAAGCATCAATCTCAAACAAAAATCACGTCGCTATATAAAAATCAATGGAATCGATATATATTGATTGTGAAATGAAAGTATATTTTACCTTTTTTTTTTTTTTTAACCTTTTTGGGGCCGAATTAGGAAAAATATTTAATGGTATATGGGATATTTACGAAAGCATCAATCTGAAGCAAAGAGTACTTCGATACCTCGATTAGTTCGATAGATATAGATGAATAATCTAAAACACATTTCTCGTATTTTCACTCCCTTAATTAAAGAATTTCGAAACGTCTTCGAGTCCTGTCATTGATATTTGTATACGTAACCAATTGAAGTAAAAATCACGACGATAGTCAATTGTGTTTCAGTAATATAGACGATTCATAAATAACATATTTTGCCCGTTTTTACTGCTTGGGGGTCGAATTAAAAAAAAAAAACTCCTAAAACTACTTTTTGGGTATTTACGTAAGCAACATTTTGAAGTGAATATCAACTCTCTATCCCGAAGGTTTCGACAAATATCGACAGTTAATTGGAAACACAGTTAAGGTCTTTTCACCCACTTAAAAATTGCGAAAAATCCTTAAAATGGCTAATATGCATTTTTATGAGTGACCTATTAAAGTAAAAATCACGACGATAGACCGTCGGGTTCGAGCTGTATCGACGTTTCTTCGGAAACACATTTCACCCCTTTTCACCCCCTTAAATTATCAAATTTCGAAAAATCCTATCTTAGTGGGTGCCTACGGGTCAAGGGGTAGCTTCCCTCAAAATTTCATGGTTCTGGGTCCAGCGGTTTGGGCTGTGCGTTGATGAGTGAGTGAGTGTGTCAGGACACTTCATTTTATATATTAAGATAACTAGGTAGTGGTTATATTTTTATTAATTTCAGCTGAAGAATAGTACCACGCAAAGCACCGACTGCATTAGACAACTAGACTGATGTAACTCTTCAATCCATCATAAAATGTCACAACATTCATGTAAAATTTAGTAGGACGGGATTTCGCTGTTAAAAATGTCATCCTAGTTCCCATAGTAAAGCCGTATAAATTTGTATGCATAAATGTCTGTATAAATTACTGATAACTTCAAGGGAAGCATGTAAAAAAACTTGGGTCATAAATAAAACAGAAGTTTGGTAGAACTTGGACTTATTTTTTTGTTTCCCTTATTCGATAGGTGTTGCGAAACTACCAGAGAACACGAGAATGTGACGTCACTGTGCTGCGGCGTTCACCCGCCCCACCACACTGTCCCCTCTTCTTCGATCCCTCTGAACCTCTAAGTTCTTAAATTCCAAGTTTACATGTCCCGTCTCTTTAAAGTCGCATAATTTACAATTAAAAATAAAATGCTTTAATTTTCTTATCGCTGACGGTAACATGTTGGACTCACATCCTGGAGGTGCCGGTTTCGATTGCTAGCTCCGGTCATCCTGATTTCGCTTTTCCGTTGTTTCCCGAAATCGCTCCAGGCGAATGTTGAGATGGTTCTTTAACAAAGGCCATGGCCGACTCCTCTCCCAGCTGCTGTTGTTGTACTAAGTTGTGTCACCGTCTCTAATGACCTCGCTGTCGACGAGACGTAAAGCCCACTTACCTTGCCTGATCAGCCTTATCGTTGAGTGAATATCAGTCGTTGATGCAGTGTTCGCACAAAATGACCGTGTACTGACCACGATTATAAGTGCCGCATGGTAAGTTAAAGCTTATGCACATTTTGACGTATGGCGCACACAAATGTACCTTTAATACTTCGCAATTATTTAAGGCCTTGTTACGGAGTTTTGCAGTGATTTCGAAAATATTTTTTTTATTGCTACCTAATACTCATATCAAAATTTCGCTGCACAGTTTTGACACTTATATGTTATAATTTGTAACTGAATATTTTTGTAGAATTATACTGAACGGTTTTTTTTAGATTTCATTACCCAAAGTACCACGTTTTTCGTCGAGAAAATAAGCAAAAATGAAGGAAATTATATATATATATATATATATATATATATATATTTTTTTTTTTGCTGGCGAATGGTACACTATTTTAAAAAACGCGTCCACAGTATTGTGCATCGTCTGATTGCACAGTGACTCAAATTTTCAAATATTTGAGTTATTGGCACCAGTCTGAAAAAAACTCGGGAACAAGCCCTTAAAATAAAGGCATTATATTTAGCTGTTTTATTTTAAATAATTGTACAGTACTAAATGTAATATTTTCAGTGTCATTTTTGTAACAGTTGTGATTCTAAAAGGCTGAATTTACCACGCGGCAGTAGTAGAAACTCAGGTTTTGGTGCACCAAGACAGGTTAACTCTTGCATTTTCAGGCTTCAGTACCTGACATGTATTGCTTACAAGTGACGTCTTTACGCAGGGATATCTGGCGAATCAGTTGAGAGGGAAGGTTCAATTTTAATGTAGCCGGCAAAAGTTCCTGGCTCTGACCGCTTGAATCCGTTTTGGTGCTCCTGGCCGGTGAGTTAAGGGCTGCGGGTTCGATTCCTACCCAGGGAGGTGAAATTCAATGCTAACTCCACGCGACTAGGACTGGGTGTTGGGTTTGTCTATTCACCCTTATTCCTGAAGTAGACAATGAAAAAACACTGAACAATCTCACTTAATAGCCGTCGGCTTCCATTTTCATAAATTGAAATGGCGTTTAAAAAAAATTCCATTGCTGATGCGTGTGCTATTTATCTCAGTTAATAGGACATGCCCTGGATAATTCTGAGTCAGTAAATGTCAACCAAAAACATGGATCGAATCCCGTGCTACAGGCTCTAAGGCAGAATTGATCACTGAAAGCAGCAACAAAGAATAACTGTCGAGGTTGGAGAATATATTATACAGCAGATTCGAGTCGACACATTATTAAACTTGCGAAATTCTGGATGGTGTAAATGACCGTTTGGTCTGTATTCGCCTCCAAGAAACGGCCATTTATGAAGCATATAAAAAACCTGAACGTACAATCGGACGTAAGAAGATATGAAATGTTGTCAGTAAACAGTTGATGCGCGCTATAAAAACTGTTGAATGGTCGTTATAAAATACCGACATTAAAAACTAAACCTATGCTCAACGTTTCACAATCTGAACAAACGATACCCTTAAGGAGAATGGTGAACAAACGTTTTTAATTATTTACTGTATTTTTCACTGTTACACAGCTATCAGCTTTATAAGAAGGTGTAACGACATTTTCGACTTTCAATGCTTTAAATGATATACCTAGTCTTTTAACACCATTTCACATTGTTTGTTAATAACCGTCCCTTTTTAATACGCGACGTTTGCTAGATAATACCAACTAATGACTAGAAATTATGATTTATCGCGGGAAAACTTACTGTTTGGTGGGTTGTAACGTATACGTTCAGCTTACCAGAAGATTACTGGCTTTAGCTTGTACGTGGAGATGTTACCCTATTTGACTGAGCCAATAAGAATCCTACTAGTGTACTAATATTTTATGCCTATTGTTAGTCTGCAGCACGGCCGTAGAAGAACAGGTCTGGACACTCGCCTAGAAAATTGACCACCTTGTTGTTTGGCTGTAGTTCACCGAGTTACCGAGAATATTGTGTTTTATTGGCGCTTCAGTTAGGGCGGTCGGACTCAAACTCCGCCCACTTCCTTTCCACTAAGATAAACAATTTATCAAAACGTATTTTTTATAAATTTATGAAACACTCCCTTCGCTCACAAATTAAAGACAAGGCTCCAGCAATCTTTATTTACTTTATAAATTTACCAATGGAAAAAAGTGGGCAGAGTTTGAGTCAGACCGCCCGGATTACAGCGCCAAAAATTACGACATTCCCGGTAACTTGACGAACTACAGCCAAACAACAAGGGGTCAAGCTAAATACATTGTTAGCTAGGCGAGTGTCCAGACCTGTTCTTCTACGACCGTGTTCTACAGACAGCTACGTTGTATCAGACGTACATCACCCAATCATGTATGATGCAATTAACTGTGTTTTCATGGATATGTTGACACAAAACATTTTCGCGATATACCATCGTCTCTACTAATGAAATTTTTTCTTATTCGGATAACTAGTTTGCTTCACAATAATAACGTAAAGTTATTGTAGATTATTGTTTAGAAATTGAAAGACCAAAGACTTTCGATACATCTTCTGGAAACTTTGTAATGGTGGAAATATGGTAAAGACAACACCTATGTGCAGCTTTTCCTAATAACCTATCATAAACAAACCCTTGGATCGCTGTTTTTTTTCTCGGTCACATGGTTACTTTACTGATGTACGCACATCACCGGTTTAAAGTTTATTTCATTCTCATTTATAATTTAACTGTACATTCCGCGTTTTAACGCGGTTTACATAGTATTTGCTGCATGTTCGACCAAACTGGGACAACGGTTATCGCAAAATATGAACATTTAACGTGCTCGGAACAGTTTACCTTGTAACGTTATTGCGATGGAAGCCATTTGCAAAGTGAATTCCGAAGCAGTAGTGAATAGAATCGAAAGTTTGATATTCCAGCCGACTTCCGTGTTCAATGAAAACAGTTGTAATGTGGCTCGGAAGAAGGTAGCAGACATTTTAGGGGTTGGAGAGATGAATAGTAAGCAGTCATTTTGTTGTTTGTATAGCAAATGTAGTAACGACAATTTTTTTTTGGGATACAGGAAAACACAAACGACCATTTTGTTGCTTGTAGAGATAAGAATGATGCGGCCATTTTGTTTATTGTGTAAATTAGAAGAAAATGGCAACTTACCTTCGTTAATGTTAATTCTACTGCAAGCTAGGAAGTTTTATGTCATTATTTTGGGAAAGGACAATTTCCGCTGCTAGTTGCGTCAGTCGCTTGTGAAGAGCATTTTGTTCTTCGGCAATGTTCGGTTTTGCGCACGAAGTTCTCTCCACAAGCGCCGGCGTAAATCTGACCCTTTGCCAACGTTCTCCATAAGAAATTCGATTATCTCCCAAACCTGTGGTAGACTTAACCTGAGCTTAGTGTGACAGTGGAGACGAAGCTGCAATTAAGTTTGATCTTATAGGCGGGTTGGGATAAAGTGATCGCTTTGAAACCCTAGTTACATTTTTACAATGCAGGTTATTTATAGTTCTCTACCACTTTTTAATATAAATTAAGAGACCTACATAACAATCAACCCAAAATTCTTCGTTTGAGGTGACAATTTAAAAAAATACCGTAAGCGGGTAGTGACCTTGGACACTACACTTTTATGCTAATTTAATTTTTAATAATTTTCAACTATTTGTAAATATCAATTAAATTTCGTGTGGCTATTTTAATGTTCGGAAAATATCGCAAGTAAATTTCTTTATACAGGATTACCATATTAATTATTATTATTTTGATTTTACGTGCCCTAAAACAGCTCAAGGCCTTGGTAGAGGCATAAATGGGAATTGGGGTGGGAATCGGCCAGGCTCTGTTAAAAGCCTATGTCTCTAGTTTTGCAGTGGTCTCGAAAATATTTTTTTTAACGCGAATTAAAACACATATCAAAAATTCATCGTATAGTTTTAGCACTTATATATCATAGTGTGTATCTGAATATTTCTGTTACAATACACCAAACGGATTTTTCGATTTTTGCCCCTGAAATATTACATATGTTGTCAAAATAAGCCAAAATGAAGCAAAATAATTTTTTTGCTAGCAAACGGTACATTATTTTGAAAAACGCTCTGCCAAAATTGTGTATCGTATGAGTGTACTCAGTCACAAATTTTTTCAAAGCATTTGGTTTAAAAAATATTCGAGTTATTTGCAATTGTTTGAAATAAATTAAAGATTCACCTTGAGTGATTTCGGAAAACTCTGGAAAACCGAAATCAGTATGGCCGGAGACGGGGATTGAACCCGGAACCTCTCGAATGCCAGGCGAGTGTTCTTACCACTGCTCAACCACTCTCGCTAAAAAAATAATTTTTTGCAATGTTCCCGTCACCCCACGTGTCCAAAGTCTCCCCGCTGGCGGTATATTTTATTATTACAGAAGCCAAGATGGTTTTCAAAGTTGCTCACTTGATCGCCCACACACACATTGTTGGAGGGGATATAAGGCTGGATATAGTCACCTGAGAGAGAGACGCAGAGGGTCCAGATGCCGCCGTGCATAGGCACCAGGAAGATGGCGGCGGCGCGTTGCTCGGCGGCCAGTATGCGGGCGACGCGACCGTCCAGCAGCCACTCAGTAGCGGCGACCCTCGTCGAGTTGTGGGCTGCACGGTCGACGGCGGGCCGGTCCCACCGCAGGCGCTCCCACTGGTCCGTCATGATGGCCGCGCACAGTAGCGCCGTGGCGGCCGCCGTCATTGCCAGCGTCGCAAGGAGGAACCACGCGCTCGGCTGGACGCGGCACTGCGGCTCGCCGTCCTCCTCCATGGCGCGGTGCTTACCCCTCTTCCCCTTTACCAATCCTCCTCCGTCATGCCCTAGAGGTAGTGTTAACTCTGCTACAGGCTAGGATGATAGTGGAATATCTTTCCGGCAAGCTTGCCAAGGGACAATTAACATTAACTAGGCTAGACAAGGTGAAGATTCACTTCATTTTATGTTTGTACTAAAAAAAAGCTGTTCCCGCTTTCTAAAAACTAAAATCCCTTCGATTATCTCGAAATCTCATGTCGTGACAGTCGGAAGTGACGACACCGTTCCTTGTCGAACTAACAACAATGAACTTCCGAACCTTAGTAGACTTAACCTTACCTCGGGGTCCAACCCCATTAACTTCACCCTAGATGACGCCCGAACCTTCTCTACTGTATCTGAGTGCAGCTCGTACGCTCCGGGAAAACAACACCCCCTAGTTAGAAACAATTCTACGCTCCCCCCGCTGTCATTGTTGCAAGTATGTTTCGAAAGAACATTCCTTCCTCTACAGTAAGAGTTCGGGGCTGTCGTTCTCTCGCGTGACCTCGGCCGACAACCCACGCAGAAGACCGCCGCAGTTCGAAGTAGCCCGGATGGCGCCGCGACGCGCACTGCTGCAGTGACGGCGCGGGGGGTCGAATTGCGCATGTGCGGGGCCGCTGGAAGTGGGTGGGGGGTTATGTAAGGGTTGGAGATCTCTGGGAGACCCCACAGCGACACGCGTGGTAACCCCCCCCCCCCCAGGGGAACGAGCGCCTGGGTCACCATAACTTTCTCGCTCCTCGGAAATACTCGGGGGGCATGCAACTGCAATCAATTTATGCTCAGGTCGTGAAAGTGTTTTAAAACTAGTAGTTTTTGTGGTAAGACAGGGCATGGCCGGAGCTCTGAAGATTATAAATGTGTATAGTAGTTCCTTTGTGTAGCAATAATACCAATAAATAATTTACGAAAGCACCGTGTGACATATAAAAATGAACTGCGTGATTTAAGCGACAAGAAGAAACCTGAAACAGTACTGTAACAACTTTGCTGTCCTGGGCGCAGCCAGGTTCGTTTTGAATGGAGGGCTTAGGTAGTAAAATACATTAATTAAACTTAAATTTCTTAATTTATTACAAACCCTATAAACACTTTACATTAATTATACAACACTCGGGATTCACCCTTTTCAATTAAACACTTTGTAATCTCCTTTAAAGCCTAATTTACTACTCTAGCGTATAATTAATAATGTCTGTCTCTCTCAAATCAGTCCTCCAACAACATCTGTTTCAATCTATGAATGTCTCACAATGCACAGCTGCAGTTCAAACTGTTCGCATTCAACACCACTCGAAGAGTGTCACTGTCGTCCACATCTCCGTAGCTTCTCCTCGATCTGCTGGTCCCGCCTCGTCCCTCGCTGTCAAGTCCGTAGCGAACACTCGCCAGCTAAACGCCGCAATCACTCAATCTATGCTCGCAGTGGGCCGGTGTTTATAGTCGCCCGCAATGACGCCAAGAATATTCTCAGAGCTCGCTGACCGTGCTGGTTGATATAAGCTGAACAATATAGGTGTTGCGGGAACATTCAGTTAAGTCCGAGCTGAAATCTTGTCCCGGATGACTGACAGGTGCCCGCCCGTTCAGAAAGCCAGCGACGTCAACCATGCAAGAGTGGCCCGCGTCGCCAGGGGCGGGAAGATGGGGGAGGAGGAGGGGCGCAGTCCACTACCTCGTCGCCGGGGCTGTATGTAGCGAACAGGGGAGGGGGAGGTGGCGCGGCTCGTCAGGTCGCTCAGCGCAATGCATTCTAGAGCGCTGACTCGTTACAGTACAATTTATGTATGCAATTATTATTTCAGTGTATTGTGTACGATTAGACACTGTTAGCAGAAAATAAATATGTTTTTTTTTATGTTAAATGTTACTGTCAATAGATTGCACCCTGCGGCGAAATCTCGGCAGATGTATAATTTTGGCTGTTCCACTGTCTGTGGCAACGTCATGGGCCAATAGTAGAGTTCAAGGCACCCCTGATTGGCCGATAATTCGAAGGGTAGGCGGGGTCTTTCGAAATTCGCCAAGAGATTGCAGCACTATGTACTGCAGTTCTCATGGCCTCTCACAAGACTCGCAACAATATTGGGAGGAAAAAGGAATCTTAAAAATAATCTGCTACTCTGCTATGTTATTTTCCAGATTCGCGTAACCTGTTATCTCGGTAGGTTCGTCAGATTTTTTGGACATATGCGAAACTTCATTCGGCTGACATTTTCAAACCGAAATGTATGGTTCTCGACCGGATCTGAAACAGTACGGTAATATGAATTCGTAGACCGAAATTCGAATCAAATTAAATATAAACTCAAACCTATCACTAAAACGTCGCAATGTGTGATAGTGGCGTTGCTGTCTTCACTGCTCTCAAATCAGCACTAGTAAAATCTTCGTTGCTAACTAAAAAATCTGCAACTATGCATGCATTAACAACGAGCAGATTTCAAAAGTCTGTTTTTACGAAACCGAGTTCACTAAATTTAATCAGGTTTCTTTTGTAAAATTCCAATACGCACAATAAAGTCTGGCAGACGGCGACTAACCAAAACATGAACGGCTGCGTTATACACGTGTTAGCCAATAAGAACGTATTTTCATTGTTTACGGCGGCGTCTAAAAGTGTTAAATTCTTAACGCTCGATAATTTAAAAATTAAAAAGCGAACGGAATTATTACTTTGCGTGGTTGCATTTGGTGTAGAAATAATACGGTAGAACCATGTAATTATTAAATAACTTTTATAGAAACAACCCTTAGAGTTTAGAATGTTAAAAAATACTGTGCACTGGATCTAATGTTGGTTTTGTTAGGTTAGGGCAAGGTAAATAAAGTAAAGTAAAGGTTAGGGCCTATACACAACTGATTACTTTAACAATTGACTTTACGTTTCCGTTACTTTAAGTATTTTGTCAATTACACAATACAAACTTAAAATTAAAGTAACGGCAGTTGAAAAACAATTTTGGAATCGGTTTTTTGAAACGGAAGAGTTGTAATATAAATCATTATGTATTTACCATAAAAAAGCATATCATGAAAATATTAAAAAATAAGCCCAGTTATTCAAATATTTTCCATTAAATGGAAAATAAATTTTATGAAAATATTTTGCAGAACAAAAGCAACGCCATCTATTGACAAAACTTACAATTCATGTACAAATACTTTACAAATTCTGTTTGCAAGTTTTTCCGAATACATTTAAAACATACCTGTTACCTTTTTCATGAAATCTTAGTACTGGAGGATATAACGATGCACATAAATAACGATTTTTTTTTATTACAACATTCATAACCAGCTGTTCTTTGCAAACGGCCATCTTGACTTTGACTTTGGTTTTCGGTTTATCGAAAACGTAAAGTCAAAGCTGCTTTACTTTACGTTTGGCTGCGCCATTGTGTACGACCCCATAAGAAGCCATGTATCGAAAGCCATCGTAAAGTTAAATGCTACAGTTTTCTATTGTATATGTATAGGGCTTTTGGAAACTACAATACAAATGAATACATGTACGTGGTGCTTGCCGTTACGTCAATCACCGAGGATAAACGAATGCCCCCGAGTATATCCGAGGAGCGAGAAAGTTAACGCGACCCAGACGCTCGCCCCTGGGGAGCCTTTGTATCCTAGGCAGGGGGGGGGGAGGGGAAACTGCGGGCAATAAACCAAGCACGTTGCCGGGTCACACATATTGCACAGCAGCGCTCTATAGACCCTAGCGTAAAAGCTAACAAAAAAAAGTTAATTAATTTTTAAAAGTTATGGAAGATTGCCCGTGTTTACCGAGATGAAAAATACCGATTAAAAAACTAAAATGTGTCTTTGAAAGTGTCACCAGTAAAAGAGTGAAAACGGTTCTTTGTTAGTTCAAGACTTTTATAAACAATCTACAAACAAACGCCCTTGCGATTGCTGCACGTGTTTTAACGGACATGCAATTGAAAGTCGGTATTTAGAGGTTAGAAGGTTTAAATTCGAATGTTGACAGTCACTTGTCCAGCATTCATAAAACACGTTAAAAAAAACTATAACAACAAGTGTTTGATACCTGCAACAGCTAGTTCTTCACGACACAACACCATTGTTGCTTCCAGCAAAGAACGCCTTGAACTGATACATTACAATGAGATAGGCATTATTAAAATATGACATGATTTAAAGGAATTGGTCGACGGTTACGAGAACAAAAATGGACACTAGATACAGAATCTTAATCTATTCCTGGGGAAGAAATAGTGCCTTGCGAAGGTTTAAAGTACATTGTTGAATACGTTGCCCACAGATTTATAACTGAGAGGTACTAATTTGGCACCTCATCGGATAACTCCGTACAGTACTTGTCTCGGGATGGTTTAGTAACTTACGCAGAAGAATTTATCAGTAGCATTATTACAGCTGATGAATGCTGTGTAAACATTCACATGGTATGACGTTTAGAAAGACAAAAATAGTTTTAGGAAAGTTACAGACGCAGTCGTACATTGTACATACCAATATTCGTGTCGTAGAACAATGTAACTGTAAGAAAACGTTTGAAAGGTAAGAAAGTAGCGAATAAGTGGTGTCTATAAAATTTTACAGTTGTTATTGTATGTTGTGACAGATTTTTTCAAATACAATTTATTTTAAGCTCCACTAATTTGTTGTGCAATCGTTTATTTAATGAAGGTTATCACCTCCGTTTTAAACTGTTATTGTGATTGTGCGTACATAACAATAAGAAAATCAGAATAAATGTATTTATGTTTATGTATTTATGTCACAACCATTCATTGATACAATAGTAACATAAACATGTTAATACGGGAGTGTTAAAACACATGTGACACTTTCTACAAATAATATTTAAATATGTGCTACGGACTACTATAAGTTAAAGATAAGAAACAGGTATTGTCTGTTTTTAAAATACAAAGTCGCTTTCAAAAACCTGATCTGAATAAATTTGTTGATTCAAATAAGTTTTATAAATTGTTGCCAAACAATGCCGTTTCTATTAATAATAGAATCGCAGAAATTAAGCTAGACGTATATGTATTACTTGAAAACTGAATGTACGGTAGGTAACAATTTTCAATGTTATAATCAACAGAACTAATATTTGAGCATATTTTGTGCGTCGTTGTAAAATATTGTCAATTGTAAATGCATATATTTTACGTCTTTCCACTTTATTGTAACAACGTGTACAATTGCAACCATCGGTGTGCGAAATGTTTCATACTGTTGTAATACATTTTCCTTAAATAAACGACAATGTTATACTAAAATTATACCTATGTGCTTGACTAACATGGTGTCAGTTATCCGAGTCTGTTGTGCAAATACAAAATGTGGAAAACTGTAATACTTAAAATCTTAGTGTATCAAACTATCATTATTACAATTATAGTACATTTTGCAGATGCAACTCGTATGCATATTTATGTGTAACTATCAATGTGACAAATATTTTTTATGGTTGTCTGGAAAGTTTCTGTACTGATATATATATATATATATATATATATATATATATATATATATTTACTTTACAGCTTAATATGTACAGCATTAACTGTCATGTACCTGAAATACGTACGGTAACTAGGGGGTATATGCAACACTTAAATAATTCCAAGGCCAAACATTTTGAATAAATTTGCAAAAAAATATTGTAATTGGGTAATATTTTCGTTGGGAACTAGTGTCAGTAATGAGCTATAAGTTTCTTGAAAATAGTTTAAATAATAATATTAAAAAATCTGTGACTGGCATCTTCCCCCAGCTGGTACTACACCCCAAAAGTTACCTTAGTAGTTTTGCAATCCTACATTTTCGCTTAGCCACACCTACGCTTAGCGAAATTATTACATTAAATTGATGTTCTTGAGTAGGGTCTCAATTAGTAATAGTTATCGGAATATATTTAACAAATACAAACTTGACAATTGCAAAAGAAAATGTGACGTGACTAAACCGACAGTGTGTTTACACTGGGCGTTGATTCAGGCGCGCGCGAAGCGACTGAAATATTCTGTGTTCTACCTGCCACCAAAATCATAACGTTCCACGCAATTCATAAAGAAGGCCATAGAAATAAAATTAAGAATATCCTCTTCCTTTCGTCCGCTGGTACCCACCATCTATCTCCCATGATCGGCAAAACACGTCGTTAACAAATATTTTTTTTAACAGTGACATAATTTAAGTTACAGAAATAAGCATGCATAATTGTTAACAGTACAGTTCATACGTATAGCCTAATGTAATAATTTTGAAGACTTTTGGATGAGTGGTTTGTGATTAATGACGAGTTTAGTATCGAAGATTATTCACGCAAACAGGTTTGGCATGCTGGCTTGTCCAGAGCGAATGCCGCGTGACGTAGTACGAAGTAGAGTTCCAAACCTGTCCTCTTCTGGCCCCCTCCCCACCCCCTCGATACTTTACATTATATTACCACACACTTGGTGGGGAGAATCGCTAAGACTCTTGTCTTGTTCAACTACTGACTGCACTGTCATCATCGCTAGTCCGTCCACCAGGCGAGGCTCTTGGTAATAATAAATCTATGTTATGAGAACTTGTTAAATCTAGCACTATGTACTGTATAAAAAAACAGTAAAAGAATTCGTATGTTGATGTTCCTTTTTTTTTTACTAAATTCAGTGACATCGGGATAAATAAGAATATTTTGATTTGAACAATGATTTAGTTACATGAAAATTAAATGGAATATCACAGAGCCAACAAGACCTCGGTACACTCTTCGTATTGGTAAGGAGGTGGCTGTCCTTTTAGCACTCAAGAGCGAGAAGAATATACTATCAAGATTTTTGTATAAGTCTGCATTGACTTCAAAAATAATGTCATACATAGTAACGGAAGTAATACTGCATTGCTATTGATTGAATAATGTACTACTGATCTCTGACCATATGTTCGAAGCTAGAGAGCCGATGGTATTTTATCACACCTCTACACGAAGATGGCGTACAAGCTTATTTGTATAGCTGTTAATTTTAGAGTGAAAAATTAATATTGTACTAATAAGTCGTTGCATTTTATACACGATTATTTAAGTTAAAATCATAAATTAAAAGTAAACAAAATTAAATACTATATTTTTAAACAGTATTTTATTACAGAATAATACCGAACCTTTTTAGCACTTTTTATAACATAAAACATACCCTCCATAATACTACAAAATATTTCTCTTGTTTAACATGTTACTACACAAACCATGTACTGAAGAGAGGGAAGAGGAGCTGGGACAGGCTGTGACATTAGCGTCAGTAATGGAATGGCAGAGGGGAGAGGGAGGAAGGCACTGCAATAATTGCATGTCTATACAAAACTAAATTCAGTTCCTTGCTGGCTAAGGTAGGCATCGTGTGCTGTCCGCCATACCTGAGCGTGGAGCAAGTAAGTATAAAAATGATTATATTGATAGAATATTTTTGGTAATCGAACAGGGAGAGCTATGTAAGTGATAGAGTATATACTCTATGGTGAACTATGGGAAATAACTTGAGTGTATCATAATTTAAAAAAAAAATCTAATTTAACTAACGACGATGTAGATTTTTTGGAACCTTTATCGGAAATCGATTGGGTACACCTCAGTTTTGTGTGTGAGACAATCGGGCCAGCCAAATATCTCGTGTATTATAAAAAATAAAAAAATAAAATTTTTTAAATAATTTTTTTCAATTTGGTTGATTTTAATGTAAATCGGTTGGGAAATGCTAAAATGGCGGTGTATATAAGCATATTTATTATAAATTTTGAATAATTAAAACATTTCTTAAAATATGAAAAAATAATTTTTTTAATTACAATTTAACCAACAGTTTTTATTGGATTTGTAATATTTATTATCAGTGACGAACGTTAAAATGCTTGATCTGCCAGCTTTGAGAAGACGACGTCGTAATATGATTTTTTTTAGGAGAGGAGAGAAAAAAGGGAAATTTTAGGGAAAAAAGATAAATTTTGGTGGATTTTTGGGAAATTTTAAAGGGGCAGGGTCGCCAGCCGTTGCTCCCGGATCGGCATTATCATACTACTGCTATCATATAGTTTTGTCATTTTCTAAAGCGAGGGGACATGAATAGGTCTCAAGCTCGTCAAGTGTGAGAGAGAGAGACAGAGACAGAGATTTTGGTCAGTGCTCAACATCGAGGTCTTTAGTGTTGGTGAGGGGTGACATGAGGTGAGTATGGAGCAGCATCGGAATGAAAGGGCGGGGGAAGCGGGAGATGCCCGAGAAAACCCGCCGACTTGCAGTGCCGTTTGGCACGATTCCCACATGCGAAAATCCGAGGACCGAAGGTGAATGGTCTGACCATTCGGCCACCACAGCCCCCTCATGCTCGTCGAAAGTAAGATACAAGGCTCCTAGCGGTAACAGTTAGACAACTTACCTCTCATCACTGCAATCCTGGTTGGGTTCCAGGAGCCAACAACCCCAATATTTCGTCTGTGAAAAATTTAGTGAATGTCAGCGGGGTAGTCTAGGGGTACTTCCGTTTCCAGCACCGAGTGCATTATAGCGCATCTCCATCGTAGGGTTATCGGACGATACCACTGTAAGGCGGATTTTCTCGGGCTATCCAGCTTTCCCAATACAATCACTCCGACATGACTCTGTGCCCATCTCGCATTGCCCCTCACCAGTGCTGAAAACCTCGAGCTGAGCGCTGATCAAAATTTCATCAGACGGCGTTTTTAAGAACTGTCAAAATTCACTTATGTTATACAAAACACTAAATTTAAGCAAACAAAATTAAACAAACAATTAGGTTAATAAAACGCAATGGGTGGTCAGGGTATGGAGTGTAACTGGCAGCAAATTATGCCGGCGAAGAAAATGGGTCGGTACGACAAGGAACATGGGAAATTATATAGGGGTGGAATCAGTGGCGGATCCAGGGGAAGGGGGCAGGGAGCCCGGCTCCCTCTTTTGACCTTCTATGAATAGCTTATATTTAAAATATTAAAAAAAAAAGTGGTACGTTTATTTATTTATTTTTTGCAGAGGAATCGCCTTAAATAGCAGAATTTTGAACCCTTAAAAACTAAATTTTTTCCGGGGGAGTGCCCCAGGACGCCACTTTTTTTTACTTGGTGTGTTGTTGACACGGACCATTGCGCTACTCCTTCCCTAAGTTAGCCCGTCATGTCCACCACCTCCTCCCACCCCCTTTTACAGAACGGTGCTCCATCGGCGTGTTGGGAACGCATCTCACTACATGGCTCGGTATCCCGACGCCACCCCTACTGTGTTGTGATGTGTGAACCAAGACAGTTGCCTAACAAAACACCTATCCATTGGTAGGGATGTGCCCCGTTAGCGAATAAACGAATAATTAGCATTTCTCTAGACAGTGCCCTATCCCGTGTTTCCAGCTAACTTACATTAACGTGGGCTTCACCACCATTAGGAATTAATGTAAGACAACCAGGGGTAACCTTGTTTTGACTCTGCAAGTGTTTTTGAGATAAATGTCCGGTTTAACCTAAACTGCCGCATAAACACCCCTGTGCCGGCCGGCGAGATGGACTTGCCCTTAAAGCCCTTAAAGCCCTTAAAATCCCTTAGTCACAATCATTTTTGTAATTCCTTTTAATTGCAAGTGTGTGTTTCGACGAAGTGCCAACTAGCAAAATAACTTAATTTAAATGTTCTACGTAACTCCTCTTACATCATATAATATGTGTTCAACTCTAGTGCACTTTTTCAGAATCACGTGATGAACTAAACAAACTTTCCATAAACCATTTTTCGGGCTGTAACCAGAAAGTCTATAATTTTAAAGGGTTCCGGGCACTTGCCCGCTTGTATTTATGTATATTTTGTGTTTAAATAAGCTTTTTCCGCCACTGGCAGGGGCCCTGCCAGGTCGGCGCGAAGGGCTTGTCAGTTGGTGGTTCGCAGCATTACGAGTTGGTAGACTCACGTTACTTCGGGCTCTTCACCTTTATTTTGTCTCATCAGGTAGTATATCGATAGTCATCTTCTTTTTAATTCAACTGGAACATTTTCAAATGTATTCTTTTATCAGCCTAGAGAAACCCCTCAACCCCTGCCACTCGCTACGCCCAGGGGCTTAACTTCAAATATTCTTTCTTTGTTGCCCACGTGGCCTTTTGCAGCATAGCCTACCGGATGGGCTTAAGTTTCGGACCCGCTTCTTCAACGGCCATTTGGTATGTACGCATGGAATAACAATTGCTTCAATAATAAGTACGTTCCCAGAATATTTTGTACGATTACTGACATTTGGGTCTTCACGACCTTAATGGGAGGGACCCACATAACCCGTAATTCCTATTCACCTATGTAAGGCGACTAGCACCTCAACTTAGTGTGTCTTTTATTGTGTGCTTCGGGCATGGGGATCGCCTAGAGTCCTCTGCCTAGGGCTTTAAGACATGGAGTGGGAGGATTTGATAACACTATGGCCGTCGGCCACATGATCCTGAGATCAAATAATCGAGTGCTCGTCCTCTCCTGAAGAGCTGACGCCACCGGGTAAGTGAGCTCCTGCACACCGCGGGGGTGTGCGACTCTTCATAGCACTTCACCGTAGTTATCCGGCCAAATCATATCCTCGCCGCACCTCCCGCTCCCATCATGGTTATATCTACGTTTTAAGGAATGCCTCCCCCCTTAATAAAAAACACTTAGAACTTAAGAGCTGGATCCACTCCTGTATGGAATGTGATAGGAATAAATAAGAGGAAGAATCAGGGGATTACCTGGCTAGCTGGGTGGCAATGTAACTTTGGAACTTTGCAGCTAAAGTGTTTTCCACAAAAACAAACGTAGAACCCGGAGCATCGACGTAACATGCTTCTCTGGTATGTCTCTCCACGTTTAGTTATTTACCCGCGCGCGAGGCACGATCCATCACCTTCGCTTGGGAAACACATTCTCTTTGGCACTGTCGCACTACATGGCCACATGCCTTGAGGCCGAGGGACTGTTCCGATGCCCAGGACCTCGGTGTGCTTAATGCAAACCGTGCAACCAATGGGCTAAATAGGGTGGCGTGCCTGGACACGTTATATTTGAACTATTCATTATCAAGTTCCCTCCACTATGTTATGGTCGCATTTACGAATACAAACCCGAAGCATAAGATTATTATGTTTGTATTATTCCAAGATGGCGGCAATGGTTTTTTCTCTTTGTTTTTCTTTAAAATAGTTGTGGGAAGAAACACCACGCGCTAGTATCTGCGCAGCAAAGTCAACACTTATTGTACATCTTCTATGATGTCAAAAGTAAATATTTATATTCAGTATAACAACAATCTCTTGTTTATAATTGAGAAGAAGGAATGGAAATAGCACACTAAAGAAGTTTTAACTGCTTGCAAGAAGTGCTTCATACAGTAAACACGTGATTTCAGTTTTATGAAACGATTAATATCAGTTGCGTATTCTAGAAGTTAATGTTCACACACATTTTGACAACTTTAGCCAAGACTTGCTTTCCGCTTAAAACAGAATTTTTTATCAAGTATGTTGAAATGTATAGTACATACTTGGTTTTGTAATGCCTTGATTGTGTACACTATTATAGTTTAAGTGTGTAGATATTTTTTATGTGAAATTTGATTCTTGGTAAATTTTTAAAGGTTCGCAGATTTTCAATTAAATTTACTGTGTAGCCAAAAAATATTGTGATATGTTTTGAACTATGAAATTTGACTGATAAGGGTTGGCCTGTTATAATTAAACAGTTGCAGTACCGTTAATGCCTGTCCATGGGAAACCAATAATAGTAATAATGATGATAATAATAATTTGTCTTGCTATTGGGCAAGCGCCCGGCGGGAAGCTTCCAATCACCCCTACAACATCCTCTAAAGTCTTCCTAAACTGTCCCACTCCCCCTAACGACACCACCTCCTCCCGCAACCAATTCCACTCCCTGACCATCCTAATCAACATCCACTATAGTCCCCATCCTGTTCTCCGCCAGACCGGCTGTATCTTTTTACTGTTGTTGCCTCTACCCCTATATCCACCCTTTTCTAGGAGTTCAGCTAGTGCACTCCGTCCTACGTCCCGTCCCACTAACTTATTAATCGTAACCAGGATGTATAAGATAGTGGGGCGTGACGGAGGAGGTAATTACGTCAGATTGCAGGTACAGCCTAAACTAACATTGTGAATGGATGCAAATGGGCTGTCAGAATTAAAAAGGACATTAAAACGTATTCACTTAACTGTGAATAGCCTTAAATATAGACTATACTTTCTTGGCCTGATTTCTTAGGAAAAAAAGCAAGGTCTGTATAATTATGTTTACAGACACACTTCTCAAAAGAGGAATGTCAACATCAACTGTATTTATAAACCTATTGCACAAACTGTTGTTTGTATAAAAATACAATATTTCCGAATACCATACAGGGTCAATATGTTTCAACTGTTTTTCATAGAACATGTCAAAATATTTCCAGTAGAATTTAGAAAGTAATCGATTTTTATGCTACAATTTTGGTATATATTTTTATGTGTTTAAATATCCTAGGGTTCTAATTTGAGTAGGTGATGCTCTGATACAAAATGTGAAGCCAAGATTTAACACTATGTTGTTTTTGATGTTTAACTACCATTATTTACTGTCCTTGTATTGCAGACATGTCTCTCTACTTTGACTACAAAGTTCAGAGTCCTGACCCATCGTCCATCAACATCAACATGGAGTGGCATCCACAGTATCACATCCTGGCTGTTGCATCCTTCAGTCAGGAGAAAGGAGGATTTGTGACACTATTCGATGAACTGGTTTGTATCTCATTTGTATTGAAAGTTAGGTAAGAGGTCTTTAGTCTTACCAGCAGCAAGTTCGTTACAGACGATGACTGACATTTCACTAAGATAAGAACTGGGATAGGAATCGGCTACCTTATTAAGATATATTTGAAAGTTTACAAGACGGGTGGCTCTACAGTTTTTCAGACATGCAGCAGCTTAGGTACTTCAATTTTGCATTGCTTTCCATTTAGGCTACTGAAATTAACTAAAAGAAATTCTTTCTTTTTGGTGTTTATACCAAAACCATTCTAGTAATGCGAGATCTTGGCTTCTGGGTTGCAGATATCCTTCGTCTTCAATGATCTTTTATTGAATTTTTATTTTTACTTTACTGCCTTTTCTCACAGCACAACGTGCTGACTTGCTAGCCGGCTTGGCGGAACCTCCTGGGTAGTTGGGGTGGTGTTCTAGAAAGAGAAGTTACTACGTGCCAGGCGACTACGCTATATGCTAATTGTACTTGGTAGCATAAAATTTATGAAAATTCATTTTCCATCTCGCTCAGTTAACAGTATGAGGGAAATGCAGTAATCTGCAGTGTGTCAAGCGCTGAAGAGACGCTGCAAGAGCAGCCAAATTTATGCCTTTTGGTTACGATGTGGATAGCAGCATCAGCACTGGGGAAAACCTGCTGCCGGCAATAATAGGTTGACAGCATCCAACTCGGACGGAGTTCAGACTGTGGTTGTAGTAGATGTGAAGCACCTTGTAAAATATTTGAAGACTTTGAAGCTTACGTAGGCTGAGCCGCAGCGCTATAACAGCTGTCACTGGAGGTTGTGGTTCAGTTGAGCAGCCGCAGTTAGTCGTAGTTACTTCAGAATGACTGGCACCTTCATCCAATAAAATCCTTGTCGTTGACTTTACTTCCATCTGCCCTTCCTACTAGGCGTATGCCATCCCAGGATGGCACGTCAATGAATCCGGCCAGTTTGGTCCATGGGCTGGTATTGGTTATTCTCAGCCACACCAGTAAGATGGGATCGCCTATCCGCCACCCAGGGTTGCGTCATGTCGCAGATGGTCACTGCCCCAGGAGCTCTATATGTGCGCACTCCAGCAGTAAGCAGCGCTGTTGCATCCTGCCAGTGAATTTGCTCCTTTTTGCTTCTACGCATATTAGGATTCTCTTCAACAGACAGGCTACGTGGTGTATGCCCGATGATGTGTGCACAGTCCTGAGTCCCAGCACTATTCATGAGTTATGTGCTTTCTTAAGAAAGGTCTCCAGATACTATTTAGTTTGAAGCCATCTTCTCTGTTGTTAAATGGATGTTTAGAAATTTCAAAACACTTCTCAGATGTATCTTGCCACGTAACAGGAAATTGATGAGAGATTATGCCTACACGTGTTGTAAACCAACTCCCGAGAGACACCACGCATACACACTTACCGAGACGCCATTTTGAGACTGACTGAATCCTGCGTTGCCTCTGGAACTACTTCCAAATTGAAGCGTATCCGTCCACTTTGTCCACAATTCTCATATAGGTTAACTACCGAACAGAGATGTTAGCTAGAGTACTGTGTCTGTCGAATTCAATGCTGTGTTTGGTTTTGACCTAATGTTTTGCTATTTATTAAGTCTGAGGATTTTTCATTTTGTAATCTCCTATGTGTTCTTGAGCCCTGGTGATGACTTTCTTCCAGATTGTTCTGTCCATTCTTTTCGACGTGAGCAGGAAATTCCTTATACACCTGTAAGTTGTTGTATTGAAGTGTTGTTCTTAACATTTTTGAATGTAAATTGAGTATGTCACATGAACACATTGTCCTCAGTGTGATGGCTGCTTGCTGCCGTCACAACTTATTAAGTAATGACACTTGTTGCAGGGCTGAATCAGATTGTCAAATACCACTTTCTGACATACTAGGGTTGTAAAGTTGGAAAATAACAGGTGGTAATTGTCGCCATGATGCTTTACAAGCCGGAGACTGTTTATTTCAAATAATACTTCAACTCAGATACTGTTATAGGATCAGTCAACTGGCAACTAGCTAACTTGCGAGCTGGCAAACATGAACACATCTAAGGAAAAGGGGGCCCAAATTTTGGTTGTAATTGTATACTGTATAAATTTTCTGTACTTCATGCAACAATATTTCTGTACTTACAGAGAGAAAAGTTAAAAGTACAGTAATTTCCCTACAAAATAGTAGTTTTGTTTATGTATGAAAGCTGTGTTTTGCAGTGAACATATCAGTTTTCAAACAGTGAGAATTGGAACCAGACATATTTATAAATTTACAAGCATAGAACCACAAATAATTATAAACTAAAATGTAAATGTTTTCGTAGTAATATAATGAAAATGCTGAAACTGTAGTGAAATCTTATAACCAAATAAAATAGTGACTGAAAATTATTTGTATACATAACAGAAAATTCCTGTATATTCCTTAGCTTTTTCTTGTAAAAAAAATCATCAAATATATTTCTATTTTAGCAGGTAATTTTTGGTCAGCTAGTTATAAAAGTATTTTTTGTGATGGAGAATTGAACCTATTTTTACAGCTGTATAGACTAAAAGAAGAGCATTTGTCAACATTATACAAATGTGTACAATTTAAATGTTCCTAATTTAGGTTGTACTGCACTTACCGGACTCTTTAATTTTACTTCCTATTTCTTCCCAAATGTGGTCCCAGCTTTGTTGATTGCAATTTTGCAAGTGGTGCATCAATTTTTCATATTCTTTGAACAATTAAAATTAACTTTGCTGGTTCTATGTTCACCGGTCAGACTTCACGTAAACAGTGACGGATAAAATGCAGGCATGCTTCGAAATAACATGTCCACAAATCTGGATGACCCATCGCCAGGCATCACATGGTACAGACGAAATGTGATTTATTTTCCTGGAGTCATCTTTAGCATTGCCAACACCAGATGGGTATGATGCTGACATATATGCGTACTCTCATATCAATTAATATAACTTCTTCCAAACTGCAATGTTTGTGATATGTGCTGTCCATCAGATGCAGACTAGTCTTACATTGTATTTTAACCATATTCATATCTAGACCTTGATGAATGATCATCGTATTTAAAATTTTAGGGATCTTAATTTGTTTAAAATATTTTATAGCCAAATAAGAAAATGGTAATGAGATCAATTAATATTGTACCTTAACAAACTTTTTTAGATGATAGATTATGTTGTTGGTTTTTTTTATGTAGCACGCTCATTCTTAAAAATAAAATTTGTATATAGTAAGTTACTTTGTACAGTATACTACACTTTACAAGTACTACTGTTTGCCCATTTAAAAGAACACGGGAAATGAAATATAATAATTTTTTTGTGTGTCTAGTAAGACAGTGATTTAATTACAAAATTTTTAAGTGCAAATAATTTATTTTGGTTTACATAAGCTAATGCCCAAATTTATAGTTGTCGAACAATATTATGGCACCATGTTCAGAAATTGTTGTAATGTTTAAGTTTACGGAATGAAAGTTTTGTAACCTTCCTAGATTATTTGGAGAGAAATCTATATATTAATTTTGATAAATGTTCCAGTTTTTATGGTAGGTGCTACTAATACTAAATAACAACACAGAAATTTCTTTCTTTTTCTGGATACTTTATAAACTCCTAATTCATTTTGTCAGTCCTACGAGGTATTCTGGGTGCTTCATATTTATGAAACTTGCACTTGGTTTTCTCTCTGAAACAAACCGCACACCGCAGCGTCTCCAAGAAACGGCGACCCATGAGCGCCTACCCTTGGTGACGAGAAACAAAGTGTCTTAAAATATAGACTTGCCCGAAACTCGCTGCCAACCATGCCTACGATCGCGGCAACTGTGGGTGCGTCAACACGCTGGTGACGATCACAAAGAAAGAAAATCTTAATTAAATCTGCAGACTCCCGCGAATACCCATGGGGACTCTTAGCACGACCACCTTTCGTGACGGTGGCTGTCCCCCCAAGCTCCCTAAAGATGCTCTTGTGGCACTCTCTCTCAAAAAATTCTTCACTTACACTCCCAACCAATCGCAGTCTCGGTGGTTGGCTGACAAAGCTAAACCCAGCCTTTCCTCCATATCAGTTTACTATTTCTTTTCAAAATTAGTGCAGGTTAACATTAACCTATACTCAAAATTATTTACAAAATTTGGGCCCTTTATGATAACTAATAATTAATAAAGTTAATATTAAATTTCACTGCAGGGGGTAGGTGAAACCACGTCCCTGTGCTGACCTGCTTTCAGCCTCTGAGTTTCCCACACCAGCTCAAGGCCTTGGACCAGTTCTTCAGCCTATGTTGACAGCTTTCTCTCCCCTGCAGCGTTAAGGGTTAACTTGCCATGACACAGTTCAAAATTTCCCTCAAACACTGCACCTGTCGCCAGTATGCAAAAGTAAATTGAATGTAAGAGACATAAAACAATTTATAGTGATTGGGTAGAATTAAAGAAACAATTATTAATGCAAAGAAATTTCAGTGGACTCTCTACGTACGACTATTCTAAACCAATTTGTTGTATTTATATTGTACCTTACATTTTATCACTATGCAAGACAAAATTGGCGTGTTATATGGTATTAGGCCTGTGCTGGATTTTAAGCCATCTGCCATTAATAAGGCATCCAAAGATGAGGGTTTTAAATAGTGTCCAAACTTTAAAAATTGTAACTTTTGTTTGGTGGACAATTTTTCTTTAATGGTTTGGTGTGAAACACAGCTTTTCATGCGTCTTCAATGATACTTATTGAGGCTGGCACAAAGATGCTGTGCATGTGTTGAGGACGGAGTGTATGTTGGTGCAGGGTGATGTGGTGGAAGGGGTGAACTACCCACAGCACCCAGTGGCCCAGGTGACTGCCCTCGCATGGCACCCTGTCAAGAAGCTGCTGGTGACTGGCTGGGAGGACGGAGAACTGCGACTGTGGGCCGGGGAGAATGAGTTCACCAGCTTGCAGTCCCCCCACCGGGCTGCCATCACCGTGCTGCAGTGGAGCGACCAGGGTGGCCGGCTAGTCTCCGGCGACACGGTATGCCGGCATACCTTCCACCAACCTCACCTATAAACTGTTCACTGCTAACCAAGCACTTCTGAAGCACTATTTGTTTTTTTTTTCTCTCGCCCAGTAACCTTTTTTTCATTTGTTAATAGGAACAGTGGTGGGCGAGTGGTCAGATCACTCACCTCCCACCGAGACGATCTGGGTTCGATTCCCGGCGGGGTTGGTCCCCGGAATCTGACATGTGAGAATCGTGCTGGACAATATCGCTGGTCGGCAGGTTTACTCTGGGATATCCTGTTTCCCCGCCCTTCATTCTGGCATCGCTCCACACTTACATTATGTCACTCCTCGTCAGTGCTAAAGACCTAAATGTTAAGCGTTATTAAAAATAACTCATTTCACATACATGAACTGTAGAGGATTGTAAACATCCTTTATGTGATCTTGGCATTTATTGACTTCATTCTGATATTCCAGGCTGGCTCATTAGTATGCTCCAAGTTGGATTCAAGGAATCAAGTTCTCTCTGTGTTTCATCATGAATTGAAGGATGCCCTGACACACATTGTGTTTCGCAAAAACCCGCCTGGAGTTGACATCAGGTAGGGTTGCCCACTTCATTAATTTTTTTTTACATATGCATTTCTGCTCTGACTGTACAAGTTTAGATTTCTGGAACATTGCACTTTAATTGAAGGAGTCAAAATAACATGTAAATATTTAAAATGCATTTGTTGATTTTGTAGTTATTTCATCCTATATTAAAGTTCAATGTGTGTGTAAATTTTTCTGTCCACATTAAAGGCGTTACAAGTTAACTTACCAACGATGTTACAAATAAATTAGCACTTCTGTTTATGACAAAAGTAGCGTTGGGGCAAACCATAGTGAAGATATTTTCACTGACATATAATTTAAAGTGATACAGTTTTTAAGTGTTTTTTATATTACGTATTATAATATATTCATGCAATGTTTCGCAGGAGTAAAGTTGCATACTCAGTAGCTTCAATAACATCATTCAACTGCTGTATCACTGTAAAATAATTAATCACTCATTACAAGAATTCACAGCTTCTGATGTTTATCGGTAAAAAATACAGTAAAACCGTCTTAAGGAGTTACCTGCTTAGTATATTAAATAATGTTTTACCTTGTCTACGCATACGTGAGTAATTTAACACGCTTAAGAAGTTTTCCTGGTTAGTAAGTATTATTTCCACAAGTCCCATCACACTTTTCATAACAGGGTTTGCTGTGTTTACCTAAAGCACTACTTGAACTGGCAGTATTAGTAACTATGTGATCATGTGACCTAATTTTGTGTATTAGAATGGTTATGCATATAGTAATTTGGTTAGTTTTAATATGCAATTAATCTTGCTAAATACTGATAGCATTCCATTTGAATTCTATAAAATGTCTAGATTACATTTAAAGAAAAATACTGCTCATCAATAAAGTGTTGAGAGTTAAGTAATTATTTAATAGTGTATATTAATTTTCCATGTGTCTGGTTGTGTATATTTGTAGTGTAATATTATTTGGATGATAGTGGTGTGTATAAATTATTGTTGTCTAACACATTTACATATTTTCATTCATTTAAAGTGGTCTCGCTAAAGCAGCTGTGGCTGGGGACGAGAGGGCACTGGACCTTTTCAGTGCATGGCGACCACGCACTGCGGGTCAGCGCATTATCTTCCATTCAAATGCTGACAACCTCTGCTTTTATGTCAGCTCTGTGTCAGGTTTGTGCGGCACATTTTTGAGTTTGTAGTTAGTTTCTTAAAATACATTACAAGCTGTGTTGATATAGAAAATCTGTGATCTATATTTTCTTGTGATGCAGCGTAAGTTTTTCCTCCATAATTATTGCAGTATTAATTAAGTTAACAGGATGAGTTCATGTGCTGCTGTTAAACCCCAGTGCATGCAGGAAGGCTATTAACTACGATCTCCCATAATTTTTCCTGATTTTGGTTTTCCATGGTTCCCCAAGATCAGTCGAGGTAAAGTCTGTCTCACGTAAGAATTCCAAGAATTTCATTTTTGACAATTATGAAGAATACTGTGTTCAAATTCCTACAGGAAAATACTTATAATTTTGATAAACTGCACAGTTTGAGAGCCAGCTGAGTGTTCTTGTGCAAAAATTACTTGTGGTTGAGCACAACACTAATTATTTTATGTCAACAACCGTAAAAATAAATGCCAACACAACTCTCAGAAAGTGGAATTCTTATACGAGAATAGTCCCTCTCTACATGTAGTGGCCAATTCCTTCCTCTTTTCTTGTCTGTCTCAGCCAGTTGTTCCATCTAGGTGACTTTGCTGTTATTGAGGTGTTAAGAACTACGTACTTTATTTAACTTAAAAGAAAAAAAAGCAGTTGAATTGTTCTTCTCTAGGAATCTGGATAAATTGCCATAAAATGCAGGAAAGTGTAAAAAGATGGAAATTACTAACTTAAAATTAGTAAATGGGACTGCAAAAGTAGGTATAAAATCGGTCAAGGGATGTAAATAAAGATACTACAATGCAATGCCTTTGTGAGTACAGCATTATTAATATTCATGTGATGAGAACACCCCATATGTAAAATTTATTTATTTAGTGTACAGTAATTAGTATTTGTATTTAGATAAGGTATTAACTTTGATATAGTCCTTGTTAATAATACTCAAACTGAGTTTTTTAATCTCATGTAGTCAGGGAATTTTATTTAACAGTCTTATTTGTAGTTCATTAGTTAATTCAGTTTAGTGTCAGTAATGTTTACTTATTACTGCACTTAGTAATAACCCATTTGTACTTGGAAGTACATACCAATTTTGTAGCTGTTTAATGATTGTCATTGTGTGATATTTTTATATTATGTGATCATCACTTGACATTTGTATTAATGGAAGTAATGTTTGTGAAACGAACACATGATGGAGTTTAAAACATATTACATTTTGGCATAGGCATGCTTTACTACATCAGTGACGAAGGGACGTGTACAGAGGTTCTCAACACAGATGGCTCAATGTTCAGACGACTGCTTTACCACGAACGTAAGGACTGTCTCGTTGTTATGACGGATGGTCTGAATGTAGGGCAGTTCAATGTTGACTCCAAGGGACAGCTCACTGAGCTAATGAAGGTCAGTTGCATTCCCGTATTGTACATCATTCAAGAAAAGTTTAAGAAACTGAAGAAAGTTATAACTGACTGCAAATTTCTCATAAATTTAAAATAAATATTCTTTATTTTTCTTATAATTTCAGTTATTTGAAATAATTAGCTGTTATCATAATCACATAATCTTTTTGTAATGAACTGCAGCATTACTGCTGTATGTAATAGACTTGAGCTGTCTTAAATATTCAGTCCTGCAACAGCAGGATGACTAGTGTAACTGAAAAGAAAACTTTTTTACTGTTATATAAGTTATGTTAACAGTTTTTTTAATTTTTAATTTAAACATGCGTCTAAATAAAATAATACAGTATCGTATTTGATGTGTATATTTAAGAAGACATTGACATAATGCTGTAAAATATTTTGTGTAGGTTTATGTTTATGTAAATTAGGGTAAGAAAATGTAACTTGTCAACAAACAATGATAGAAAAATCTGCGACATGAAAATTTTTGTTGCTAGAAAACCCTGCTGTCAACAAACAATACTAGTTTACTCAATAAGAAGCACAAACATTTATGTTGTGTACTAATTGTAAGTTTTTTCTTCAAGATTGTGCTAAGATTTTTTTGTCTGAATATAAATAATTATTTAATTACAGGTGAAAAACAGTATATATGTACATTCAATTCTTAATTAAAGAATGCGTGGTATGTGGTTTCACAATAATATGTAACGTTTCTGTTTATTTATGTTCCGTGCCCTTTTAGACTACAGTAGTTGTATAACATCTTTAAAATCTCTGCTCTCTATTGCACACAATTTCTGAATACTTGACGAGCAGTGGGCATCTGAATCACTTACAATCAAAATTTCTGTTAGCTGTTAGTACATTTAACCTAGTACTCATTTTACAGACGCAGGGTTGTTACAAAATTTGTGTGCTGGAGTATTTGTGTGACATGTATATTTTCAGCTGTTTTAATTTAGTCATGTAATTCTCAGACTGTATTAAATCAAAATTTGTATTTTTCCTTTACTAGCTGACTCTATTTGTTTTCTTTGAATAATCTCAATTTGTGAACAGCATTGCGTATTTTTTCTGGGATTATCTTTTATATTGTATTATTGTGTTTTGTTCACTGCAGGTAAAGCTAAGTGGACGGTCCCAGGATGCTACAATGGTGTGGGCAGGTGTTGGCATTCTTGCTGTCATCACAGGCGACCTCTCTGTCCGCTGCTGGGATCTCGAGTTAGGAGAAAACTACTTGTTGGAGGGTTCGTCAAAGAGTATTTCCACTCCAGCCACTTCTACACCTGCTGAGATTTTCACCTGCCTTGGCTACTGTCATCAGAAAAGTGAGTTGTGATTTTTTTAAAAATTGTATGAGGAATATGTTGCATGTTAGTTTTTAAAAAATGAAATTTAATAGTATTTTTAAGAGGATACCAGCGGACCAGAGCATCCTACCTTAAATGCAAATTTATTACTGGGTGCCTGTACGCATCTGCCTACCCCGAAGTATGACATGAAATAATGCCCTACTTTGGAGAAGCGCCGGACTAAGGAGGGCGTGAGGAAACTTTAGGTTTCTAAGAAAACCTGCCGGCTAGCAACATCGTCTGACACGATTTCCACATGCAAAAATTCAGGGATGGAATCTGGATTGTCTTGGTCAGAGACGAGTAGTCTGACCACTCTGTTGCTGCAGTCCCATGTTGCTTGCTACAGTTCTGTTAAGAATAGAAAATTGTAGCGATAAGGTGGAATAAATGTTGTTTTAATTCTATTCCTAGCCAAAAAATTATCAACTGGCTTTGAATATAAAAACTTTATTTTCATTTAACGTACATACGTATTTTAATATTAATCTGAAGATACGTTAGCTTTACAGGTTGCAATGATGAGGTTTATATTGTCAGATGTTTGTGAAACACTGAAAAATCTCTGAAGTTGTTACCAAAATAGAAACACACTTTTAACTAATTGTGACTTCTTTATGTGCATCTTGGAAATTGATATTACACTGATAAATGTACAAAGAAAATTATGAGTGCTAATGCAGATATTTAACTTCTCAACTCATTATAAAAGGAAAATAGGTAAAACAACTGTTTTACTGAGCCTTGTTTTAACATGGTTTCACTGTACTAAAACTTCAATGTTAAGGTCTTAAAAACAATTAAAAAAAATTTTTTGGAAGAACAAGTTGTAAAGTAGTATACAGATATTTTTTTTTTAGATTGTAACAGTATTCTGTACTACATTTCAAACTTAAGTCATTTAAATTAAAGGAAATTGTGCATTCATGACTGACACAGATACATGTTTTGATTAGGTAACACATTATGATTATGTTTCAAAAACTTTTGTAAATGTTTGATTTTTAAATAAATTTCACATACCCAGTTTCAATCATATTTGTCACTACAGTATTTTGCATCATTCAAGAAAAATTATTTAATTTATTTGTTTGTCAGAGAAAAGGAGACAACCATATGTTTTTTTAAATGTGAACTGTGGATAAAATTTATAAAGTGTAATTTGAAGTTAACTGTAGTTTAGTTATGGCCAAAAATATGTGTAAACTATCTTTCCGAGAATATTGCTATTGCACATTGATTTTAAACTTCAAGTGATCTCTAAATTGAAACATTGTTAATACAAAGTTCTCATTAGTACAAAGTGGTTTTCTTTCCCTTTGGAATATCATGAGAGATTAAATATTAACTTTAAAGATCAATAAAAAGTTCTCTTGTACATTAAACAAAGTAATGTGAGGTTGAGTGGTTAAAAGAAGTCATAGTACTGGAATGAAAGTTTTTATTTCGGACTTAACTTCCTGAAAATATATTTACAGAATTTTTTGAGTTTTTGTGAACTCCTGTTCACACAAACCTCGTTATGACAAAGTGTAAACATTTTGGTCCCTACAGGTTCGTATGAATGAGGTTTGATTTATTATATTTAGCATTATCTATGTTATGTTTTTTTACTATTTAAATTCCATCACTACATTTTTAGTGTTCTAATATTCGTATTACAAAATGTTTTGAAAATAAAATATTAGCCATTACTCAGTGAAACTAAGCTTAGTTAATGTTTTTGCTGTTGGTAGGAATATTATCAGCGGGCACAAACCTTGGGAACGTGATGATGTGGAAGTACTCACCCCCTGTGCCACAGTTTGACCCGGGGCCTGGCTCTAGTTCCTTCAAGGACCCATGGAGGTGCTGGGCTCCAGAGGCCCCGTGCAGTGTCCGGGGAGCAGTGAAGCAGATCAGCTGGGCCCGCTCGGAGCCCTTGCTGGCTGTCAATACCATCAACAGTGTGTACGTGTTGAGGGAGCAGACACTTTGCACGCACTTCTGCCAAGGTGTAAGGTCACATTTCTCTACCATTATACACTTCTTAAGGTATTTGCCTATCTGGTGCTTAAACTGCATTGCAGAGTGTTTGAAGTAAACTTTTTTTTGACAGAATTATTAAACGTTTTCCAAAATATGTTTACCTATGAAGAGATAAGTTCCAGCTTCTACAGAATGGTAATTTTAAAACAGCGCAGATGTGCCTCCATTTGTCAATATGTGGTGTACTACTGTGTGGTCAGGTGTCGGCAGTGCAGGTAGCACCATCGCAGTTGTCATTGGAGGCGGTGAGTGAGGAGACTCGCCCCAGCATGGAGCTGAAGACAGATCTGCAGGTGTGTGGTGTGGCAACCAGTGCCGACCACGTGGCTGTCTGGAGCAATAAGACCCTGGCTATCTACCAGCTGCTCAGGGAGGAGGGCAACAAGCTGTCTGCCAAGGTCGTCGGTCAGTCTTTCTTTATCTGCCAGTTAACGCTCATAAAGTGTGTATAACTACATATTGTACAGTATTAAGAGTTGGGGAATAGTATAGTCCATTCATGATAAAGTGAGCATTAACCACTACATAGTTAATTTATTGTATGGGCTGACACATTTAGTGTTACGAACAGTGAAAATGCATACACTGTATTTATTAGCTACTCTGCAATGTCTACATAAACAAAATGGCACAAATATAGAAATCAGTGTTATGCTCGTTTAATTATATTTATTATGCAGTGTGTATTACAGGATTTTTTTATTCTACTCTTCACACACATGCACAATGTGGTATGTATTTAAATAACTGAGAAACTTCAAATTTGTTGCAATAATGCAGGGTGCTGTAGAATTCTCTATCTTTAAACTTTGGCCCTCAGTGTGTGCCCGAAAGCTATGAGAAAAGGAGCTGTTTAGTGGGTTTTGTTGATTTCTGGCAGTTCTATTATGTTGTGTTTTCCTTGATTGACTGGGGGATGTAATGATGTCTTCATTTGAGCCAGAGTCTGAGGAAACACATTGCAGTTGATGCTGGAGGTCACCGGGGTATGTTAACACCGAACGAACTGCTACTCTCCGTTAGATATGTTGATGATGGACTCTTGGGCAGCATTGGCAGTAGCAGCAAAATGGGTCTTGAAATCTCAAATTTGTTTCTTAGTCAGCTTGAAAATTTTCTTTATATGTGAAATATTTCAAAGTAAAGTCCACTGTTATAAAGCAGTCACTGTGGTGATAAGAATGTTAGGATGTTATAATACAAACCTCAGGTGTGTAAAAAAAGAAAATTGATACCCTTCAGGTTTTTGTTGGAAGAAGTTGCACTGTATAAAGTAGTAGTGAAAAGAAGAGCCTATAATTTGTGTGTTTTGTGAAAATGTTGTGATTTGTTTTGTTTAAGGATCATTTGCATGTGAGACGGAGGCTGCGTGTGTGTTTGAGGATAGTGTCATCACCTTGGATCAGGAGAAGGTGAATGTTCGTACATTCCATGGGACTGTCAAGCAGACACTTCCTTTCAGCGATGCTGAAGGTCAGCCAATCTGCATGCAGCTGTGTGGGAACTTCTTGGTAGTCGCTACTAGTGGTGGCACTGTAAAACTCTGGGATTTGACAAGGAGGTGAATTTTTTTTTTTCTTCTGTCTTAGTTGGTTGTTTAGAAAAATAATTGTAATAGGCGTGAGTTCTAGATAGATTGTATTGCAAACAGAATTTTTGTTGGTATTGTAAAATAGGACTATAAGTTCTTTTTAAGCAGAATCAAAATCATATTTCTCTGTGATGGTGAAAAAACTTATCATTAACATTACAATTGCAGTAACATTATTTCAGTAATAACTTAATTTAATTCAAATTCTTATTGAAATACACGTTTAGAATTAGTAATTAAATCTATATTATTACATTGGTCTATTAAATAAGTACATCACTTCTCCATTGAACATTGCTACATATGTTTGAAAGAACAGTCTGAGAGTACATTGTGGTTGGCTTCATAATGTGTGTGTGCGCATTTCTTTCTCTTGTCAATTAAAATGTATTTTTGGATTTGGCATGCCTCAATCCAACCCACAGTTTCAAATACCATATAATTGCTAACACAAATTATAATAAAAAAAAATAATATGTTTCAAAATTATCTGATTTTTCTCAAAGTAATCATTTTGCTTATGTGACCTTCTATCCAGATTGCCTCAATTTCAGAATAATGTTGATGAAATAATTTCAGCTTGCTCAAGTGTGCAATATTAGTACGGGTTGTTGCGTTCAGATCTGTTTTCTGTATTTTTAAAGTTGGAACGTTATTTTAACGGATTCATTAAAATTTCTGTTAATGTTAAAAATCCACCAGTTCCAGGTTGCAGACACTAACTGGCTTTGTTGCTCTGATTGTGTATAATCTTGTGATAATTTAGAGTGTCGTTTGGAAAATCTAAATATGGTACAATTCATATTTTTTGTGTATGAAGATTATTTTGCTATTTCTACAGTTTATTAATGTATGTACAACATTTTTGTGCTTGATGTTAATGGTGGGTTTGTTTTGTGTAGAAATTATGCTTTTAAACATACACTGATTGCAGAATTATTTTTAGATTGTAGTTTCTGTCAGTGATATGTGAAGAGCAGGTCTTTCATATAAATTATTGTTTTTATTGCAGGGAAGCTAAGTTGCATTGTCATCCAAAGAACTTGGAAGAAGTAATTTCGGACTTTGGGGAAGTGATACTTGCCCGCTGCAATAGTACCGGTACCAAGGTGTCAATTACTGTTGCAAAGGTTAGTTTACTTCCAGTACACAAATTATGTTACAAGGGATATATACTATATATAAAATATTTAATTGTGGTATTAATGGTGATTGTCAGGAACATTGTCATGGTTTCCGGGCTTATACTCACTTTTTTTTGTAAACTTAAGGGACCTGGAAAAGTTGTTGTAAAGTATAAGACATTAAAAAAAAGAGAACTTTATAATGTAAACGTTGTAAATGGGGCCACAAAAAGTAGATGTAAAGTGTGGGTAAATGATAAAACTGAGGGGTGTAAAAAGGAGTTCTACTATACAGTGTTTAAAAGTTTGGATATTTCAGGAGGTCTGAGAGTAGTAACTTTGGTATTCATCTGTTTATGTATATACCTAATTATTTGTTCGTTTCTTTGTTTTAAATTTATTGTGTCCATACGTTAAGTTTCTTCATTTATTTATTTATTCATTCATTTGCCCGTTGTTTGTTTACTTGTTTGATTTTTGTTGTTTGTTTAGTTTTCTAACATTACATTACTTGCGTTGGCTTTGCTCTTGCTTGTAATCATAATTAGCTTACTGTGTTAATTACTTAGGATGCCTGTTGAATGATACATTATGTGTTGCTGTTTGTTCCATTTCAGTCCAACTTCCTTCCTGATTCCAAGCTATTTGTGTGGGATGTAGAGTCTGATAACCTGCAACACTTCAACTTTGCTAAAGGCACGGCAGGTATAGGAGAGGAAGATGAACACCCTGTCTCTCTCAGCCCTGTGCCTACTATTCATTGTACTGCCTCTTCAGATAACAGGTTGGTACCCATGTTTTATATCCTTATGATAAAAACCATGTTGCAAAGTTTCGGAAAAGAGTGAGAAATTTAAACTTCTTAACCAGGTAACCTTCTTAAAATGGTCAAACTACTACGTACTTCTGTACTCATATGTTTGGTAAAAATTATTCAAATGTTTTGAGGGGGAAAATTCTTGAGGGTATTGCTGTATTTTCTATTAATTTCGTAAAAGAATATATAGTACTCATTCTTGAAAAGATAAACATAACAGTTACAAGACACAGGATATTATATAAAATATTTATATGAATTCTTCAAGTGTTTCAGTTCCTGATGAAGATATAGAAGGTCCACATATATAACACACAGTTTGCACACTACTATATACAAAAAAAATCATAATGCTTACAAGTCAGAAAGAGAATGAGTCTAGCTAGGTGAGCTGTTACATGCTACGCCAATGTTACAGCTGAAACACTTGAATGAAAATGAGCTTTCAAACCTCAGTTCACTGTTTCTTAAGTTCCTTAGCCGAGAAACAAACAGAACAGTTGGTGACAAATTTGTCAGCTAGCACAGCATTGTCTTGCCCGGTGTTCTGGAACCACATGCAGCATAAGGCTGCCACTCCTTTGTTAAATGCATAACCTTGACCATGGCATATTCCAACTGACTACTCTGAGGGCGCTCTCGGAACAATCTGAAAACTGACCAGGAGCATGTCACGTGATTGCTTTCAACTAGTGCATATATTTTATGCTTTAAAAGCTGAAATACGCTGCATTTGCAGTGCAAACATTTGTGACCACGAATAATTTATGCCATAAAATTCTTAGCACGTAAATGCTGATATAGGCATAAATTCAAATCTACAAAATTCAGGAGTAAATTATCTCTTGTTTCTTTTTCTTGACCAGCTGTATGTACACAAACCACTTGGCAAGGCTAAACTTATCTTCATTTTAGGGACACAATATTATATTTTATAATACAGCAATATATTCCCCTTGTATTACCTGTTATTTATTATTCAAGTGCCAAACTGATAGTTAATAGCTGAGTTTCCACCCCAGCAAAATGTTTTCCTTGTTTACGTAACCAGTCATCACCACCATATTTGCCCTGAAATGCATAACTGTCTCTGGAGATGGAGCGGGTAAAATTGCTCTCGGTGCACACTCAGCTAGTACAACGAAAATTTGAATGCTTGCACTGTGAGTCCTGGCAATTGGAATACACGGAACTCAGCCAGCCCGTGTGCGAGCATTCAAGTGAAGGTACAGGTATGCTGAAAATGCACTGACATTTTTTACTATTTGATTTCATGATTTTTTCTTTAATGTATGCATGACTAGAGTAATTTGAAATAAAGTTGTTTTAGCTATCTGAATCATCACATGATAAACTTGCTTGAGAACATAAAATAATAATAAACGTATATACAAATAAGCAGTAGCTGTTCAGTGTGTGCGGAAGTTATTGTACTGATAAATACTGAAGTATTATTTTTGTTTTAAAAATTGTGAGGTAAAAGATTTAATCATGATGATTTAGCATTTTTTTATATATAAAATTTTTATTTCATATCTATCTTCCACCAAACAGTCTACATTTCAACTAGGACTGTGTTGTGGTAAATGGACAATGCCATGCAAGTTTATTTCAGTATAATTTAAAACAAAATTTGTATTAAACTAATTTTTAATCATATGCTTGCACGAGCAGCAAAATATGCAGACAGTTAATACATACTGTACATACCTACATGGAGTACAATATGACTTAAATGTCCTCAAGTGTAGAGTTTGCTTGAGGAGTGAGAAGTTTATAATGTTTTACAGTGCATTGCAAGACCTGAGTGGCAGGTTTGTATTGATGCATCAGTGGGAAGAAAGTGAACCAAAGTTGTTGGTGTGCGAAGCTAAACTCTTACCCCACTCAAAAAACTACAGGAAGGCATCAATGACAGCTTCTGCCATATCCACTAACTCTTTCAACAGTGGCAGTATGAGATTGACAGAGCAGGTGAGTTCCAGTACCTGTATAGTCCTTCTGCAGTTGTCTTGTGTACAAGATACTGATATCACAGCAGTTATTCAATTTAAATTATCCTGAGTTTTCTTCTCTCAGATTTACAGTCTGTTATGCTATGGATTTGGTATTTCCAGCAAAGGTGATTCTGTAAGTTATAAAGGCAAGAAATATGGTGTTTATATTATACTGTAAGTGTTTTTAAATCTGGGTAATTTCAGGCAGTTTGGTGGGTAAAAACTATCTGCTGTAGACAACCGGATAAGAGTTGTTAACTAATCTATTAGAGTTCCCCATTCAGCTATCGCCTGCTTAAATCCCACCTCAGCCCTGCCACAGAAATAGCATGGTATGATTTCTTATCTTTCATTCTTTCACCCTAATTTTTTTTGTGTCATCATTGTAGAAAATAAACAAAGTGAGGTAGCACAACTGTAACACGTTGAACTCGTTCAGGATGACCAGGGTTCAAATCCCATCTCGGCCATCCTGACTTCAGTTTTCCAGTATTTCCTGAAACTGCTTCAGGCGAATGCTGGGATGGCTCCTTTGCGAAGAACATGGCCAATTTTTCTCCCAATAACTGTTCTTGTGTAAAGTTGTGTCTCGGTCTCTGGTGACTTTGCTGTCTGTGAGACAAAGCCCACTCAACTTGTAGAAAGTAACATTTAAATAAAAAGACAGAAAGTTGAGGTACTCACAGGCTGGTGCTTCTTGTTAGTCTCACATACATATAAAACGACAAACACATTGTTGTGCGGTTGCACAAGGTTTTGCTGGTTAGGCCAGCTTCATCAGGCGGCATGTGCCTGAATTCGCTGCCTGATGAAGCTGGTCTAGCCAGCGAAACACAGCGCAACAACATGTTTGTCCTTTTATATATGTGAGACTATTAAGAAGTACCAGCCTGTGAGTACCTCAATCTTCTGTCCTTTTATTTAATTGGTTTAACCAAGTGGCCAAAGCCTTCTTTACATAGCTACATTGTAGAAAGTAACAGTTACTGTTAGGAAAATAATAATAGAATTGTATGATGACTTTTAAGTTCTGTGTTATTTGTTATGACGCAGGCATCGGAAGTAGTGATGGTGACGTTGTTTGCGTGTCCAGAGACTGGGCTGATAGTTCAGGATGTTCAACCTCTTCCAGAAACACACTCCCAGTTGATGGGCGTGTCGACCCCGTACTACCTGCTCCTCGACAAGCCCTCAGCTCAGGTACTTTCTCCTGCACAATACAGGAGAAGTGAATCAGTATGTTAAAATCTGCTTCTAGACTGCGTAATGTAGGCACTGTATACCAAGCACAAGAATTGTTGAAATTTATGCAGCAGTTTATACTGAAGTCATGTTTCTAATTGTATTCCTGAGAAATACAGTATACAGAGAGTACAGAGTTGAGAGAGAAATTAATTATGTAGGTACATATCATTTTCAAAAATGTAAACTGGAGTTTGAGATGTAGGCTTGTTTTTCATTGAGAAATTATTAACTAGAGAAAAATGTTGCAATCATTTTTCATATTCATAGTGCTAGTGACTAATTATTTAATATCTGTATCTATGGTTTGGTCATAATTTAAGTAGTGTTAATTTGGCAATGCAGTAGTAAGTATAGCGTGTTCACAGTAGGCACCATTTAGACAGTACTGGTTTAACTACTGTACTGTATGGGTATCTGTAGCGAACAAAATGAATTCATTATGAAGAACTGTGTTTAGCGTCATTCACGCTGTATTAAGTTGCATAATTCTGTATATTTGCTTCTATTGAGTAAATTTTCCTGTTAAATTGTGAAGTGTAAACAGAGAAATTTTTTGTTGGAGAAATAATTGGAAAATGGAACACAGTAGATAGAAGTCGCTAAGCCTTGCCTTGTTGAAATTTAAGACAGAAGCACAAGTAGTTATGTGTTGGTACTCGACAGATACACACAAAAATACTGAGGACGACACAGAATCATGGAAGTGCGAATTGTGGCATTTCAGTGCTTAGAGCAGCTTCCACGTTGTTGAAATTTTGATTTTTCATATGTCTAATAACATTCATGATGTAATTAGTGTAGGCTTTGGTGTGTGTCAAACTGGTGAAATGGTTGTGCTGTAATCTCTATACAGACACGTGAAAACACACTGCTGTTAATACCTGGGGGAACAATCCCACACCTGAGCACTCACCCTAACCTCCGCTCGACTTGGTGAGCACATATTCAGCAGTCAAACGCACACAACATGAACACTGGGGAAGGGTTCAACTCGCTACTGCAATTAAACTGACAGGCCCGATAAAATGCACAAAATGTATTGACTGAAATAATCCGAGTACATAAATTAACAGAGCCAACACCAGGCTTAATCATTACAAAATTCAAAGGCAATCGCTGTTATACCAGTGATACTAATATGACAAGAAAAAGCCTCACAGGCATCAAAAACACCAATACACAAACTGAAACGGTCAAAGCCGCTATTAACCAGCAAAAATTAAGCAACTGGGCACGAGCCTAACGCCCGCCCCATACTTGCCTCCCGACCGCGACGACACATCCCAGCGGACAGTGTAAG
The DNA here is from genome assembly GCA_003012365.1 of Medauroidea extradentata. NCBI lineage: Eukaryota > Metazoa > Arthropoda > Insecta > Phasmatodea > Phasmatidae > Medauroidea > Medauroidea extradentata. Next base: position 3,056 of record PNEQ01038296.1, on the reverse strand, counting down.
AAAGACTGGTCACGAAAGTAAATGAAGTAAACGCGAACTGAAACCAACGCTTACCAGTCAACGAGGATGTGCAGCCGCGAGCGCGAGAAAGCACAGGTAACCCACACGAGAGCTCACTACCAACTGAACTCCTCTCCGGCCGCGAGGAACCTGCTCCCACCGGGAAGGAGGGAGAGAGAAGGGAGGCGGGGAGGGGAGGCACGACGTCCGCCGAAGACGGCCGAAGGTCTAGAGAGGAGGGGCGGGCTACGTCAAAGACGACGTCACATGAGGCCAAGTCACAGGTAATCGTTCGGCTACACTCAGATACCAGAAGTCGAGGGGGGGGCCACGCAATATGGGCAGACATACATTAAATCGGGCTGAGCCCAGCTCATGGTAAATAACAAAAATTTTTATTTTCTGGGAGAGACTTTTAATTCTTATGTTCTTTTGGGTGTTTGTTTTTTATAATAAATGGTTTTATCTTGTTTGTGTTTGCAGATGTCTACTGGTGGTTTAGTGAAACGTGTGACCATGCGAGACTTTGAGGGCATTGGAGCATGTGACAAGGTAACACGTGATGCAGTGCTCAATTTCAGCTACTATCTCACAGTTGGAAACATGGATGAGGCATTCCGGGCCATTAAGACTATTAGTAGGTAATGTGACATGTAATACAATTTTATAGGTGATTCGGGATAAAGTGAGCACTCAAAAAAGTCCTGATTAATTTCTATTTTCCGCCAGTTTATATCATTCTGCTGCATGTAAACGTAAACATTGCCATGTGCCTTTATTTACATAGGCTTGTACAATGTTTACATTTATATTACACTGCTGCGATCAATGTTATCTATAATATGTATTTACTCATTAAATGAACTGGTGCTGTATATATGCTATACTCAATAGTTATCTTAGTTATAAATACCTGCTAGTTAACGTTTTATAACACTGCTTTCTCTGCATTGACTCTAATTGTATGACACACTGTTGCCATTACTTATCTTGTAAATACATACGTAGTATATTAATTTGTAATTCAAAACCGCCACTATAAACACACGCAATTCAAGAATTCTAGTTCCGGTCAGCATACTGCCATGAACGACATCGATGCAATTACCAAAAACAATAAATAACGTATTTTCTTCATGTGTGAAACAGAAAAAAAAATTCTATTTCTAATTCCATATGCTCAGGCTGGCAATCATAAAACATAACAGATTATAGATTACTAATGTCTTCATATCATTTAACAATGATATTCATAAACAGTTACTTTTAATACTTTTCAATGTATTCATCAGAAACCCATATTTATTACACATCGGACAAACTCACTTATGACTCAACTCACTTTCAAGTGAGCAAAGCGGTGAAAACCTAACTCTGGTGCCACCTGTTGGTGGAATTTTTAACTGCGTATGTGGCACGAGTGTTTGCGGCAATGTGTCAACGACAGTTTTGAATTCAGCGGGTGGTTTCATCACTTTGTGGTGGCGCTAATCAAGTCAAATTACACATTCAGTAGGAATGTCAATAAAATCATAAATAAATATTTTAAAGTATATGGTATACAATGAGGTCGGTTGCATTTGACGTTCTTTCACTAATGCTGTATTTAAATAAGAAATTGCACGAAACTACATGCAATGATTCGCTACCAACCATGCGAACAATAATGTAACTATTGTTAATTAATGTTGACTAATATGCAGTAACGGCTAGTGATATTTTTCAAAGGTTAAATCTTTACTGCTCACTTTATTCCAAGTGACTTATACTTTATGGAGTGCACAGTAGTTTGCTTTTGTTGTATAATTTAATATTAATTGTTAAAAATACACATACTCTATATACATATACTTGGTACTTAAATAGAGGGGGGGGGGGGTGCACGTCACAGTGTACATATTTTATAATTTTTACAGAGATGAGTGCATTAAGTAAAGCTTTTTTTTTTTTCTCTCTTCACTGTCCCTGATTTTACATTTTTCTTTATTTTACACCTGTTTCGTCTGGTTGTATGCAAACCTTTTACAGCATAACTTTCCCTCTTTTTATATTTTTCCAGATTTTACGCAAGTTTTCAGTAGGTCCAATGAGGGGTGTAAAAAAGGTTTTGCTGTAGTTATTGAGAAATAGGTGGAAAAGAAATGTGATCTGGTTGGAGATACAATGGGTGTGAAGCCTCCAAATTTAATACAACTAGTTTTTTTAAGTTACCCGCAAATGAAATAATTTATGTTGGATAGTACATAATTTTTTTGTTACCTTACAATTACTGTGATAATTTACTTTATGTTCAAAACATAAACTGTAGGTCAGAAGTTGTGTAAACTGTGTGTCAAGTTGCAGCTAGAAACAGTATTGTCACATTATAGGTCCTGCGTCTTGTTCCAGTGAGGCAGTGTGGGAGAGCCTAGCCAAAATGTGTGTGAAGACGAAGCGTCTGGATGTAGCAATGGTATGCCTGGGACACATGCGTCATGCCAGGGGTGCGATGGCCATCAGGAGAGCGGTAGAGCGCGAGCCAGAGCTAGAGGCCAGGGTTGCCATGCTAGCTGCTCAGCTTGGCCTCGTGGTGAGAGATTTATTAGTTATATAATATAGTGGGAACAAGCCACTAGGCTACTACAGTAAAACCCTGTAGACGTTTGTGGTGGTACAGAAAAAATAATGTTTACTGACCAGGAAAACTTCTTAAAAGGGTTAAATTATATAGTAGAACCACTACAATATGTAACAAATCTGAAGGGACTGAATATTTGTCTATTTTAAAGGGGTTCTTTATAAAGAGGAAGTGGCACTTTCAATTTTTCTCTGTATTAGCTGCTATATAGATTACATTTCAGTGTTTTTTTTTATAGATTGTAATACTGCAATATGTGTTATTTAACCAATACGCTGAAAAGTCGGTATAGGGTCCATATTACAATTTTTTTGTAACGTATAACGTAATCAGAAATGATCTGTACGTTAACATTAATGGGGGTGTGGGTATCTAGCATATAGATCAACACTAGCATTAGCTTTGCACATGTAATGAGTGTAAATAGAACGTATGAAAT